>LPNX011204920.1:529160-580833 GCA_001517045.1 Pseudotsuga menziesii
AAAGGGTAGTTTTCGGTGATTGGAATTGCATAATCTAGGTGCCCCAAAAGTAATTGACAACAAATCGTGTTACCGGATTCTGGCCAAACTTACCTGAAAAGGTGCAAATGGTCTTGAAATTAGCCAACTCCATTTATTTCGAATTTTGAACTATTATAATAGAATCAATTTCAACAATACGTTTGTTTCATCACATGCAATCTAAAAATATATAAACCATAATCCACCAAAAATTCTCAAATAAAAAAACTTATTAACATAACTATCTACAAAATTAAACATATTCAAATTATATATTTTAAAGTATTATCTTTTACTTTCCTAATTGTTTTTAAAAATAAATATCTTTGAGAACCAAAGCAAATATTATTCGTGGCCTTTGCCTTTAAAAAAAAAAATTAGATGATTTAAAACTTACATTACAACAAGTCACGCCTACCCTCTTCGAAAACAATCTTTTGATATTGACATCTGCTTTAAAAGACCATGTTGTTACTCCCGTACAAGAAAAGAAACTAGAGAGAATAGTTGCACCTTCTCCCTTGTATTTACACCTAACGCACCATTTATCTTCTTCCACCCTTCCTTGAAAGACTTTTTATTATATAAAATGACAAACATTCTCAAAAACCTGCAAATGTACCTTCCACCATCATAGTGCTTGCTTGTTTAGTTGGTGAAGAGTGGTTGTTGGTTGGAATTCATTTTAACTCATATAAGTGTTTTATAATTTGTTAATGGTTTTCAATTTTGATGTATAAGTTTGTTTTTACATTTTATGAGAATTTAATGAAATAAATTTATATTGGAGTCTTTAATTAAGGAATTAGGAATATAAGTATTTATTATTTTTAAGTTATTTATAATTTACATTAGTTTTTGTTGTTCTTATTAAGGGAAGATGTAGAGTTTGGATGTAGGGTGTTTTTATGGAAATTTTAAATGTTGGTGGACATTTCTAAACCTATTTTGAATTTGATAGAGGTAAGGAGTAGCAAGCATGCTCTGCAATAGTTACTAGCCTTCCTAGGTTTTGAAATGATGACCTCTTAGATGAGCATGGGTCTTACTATGTGATTCTATTGAGGCCAACTTTGACTAACAAGTTGTTTCCTTCTATAGCTTAGAAAAAGCTTAAAGGGGTATAGGTTGTGGCTCCTGGTGCTACCAAGACTATTAACAAAATATTAGTTTTGATTTTTGTTCAAGATGCATGCAAAGTGTTTGATGAAATACCATACCGAAAAGTGTTTTCTCAACAAGTGTTTCAAAAAAATGCATACTTGACAAGTTCGTCGAAATTCATGTTATTGATAACACTTGTTGGGTGTCTTTCCTTTAATAGATATCTGACAACAAAGGGACAACGATCATGTGAGACCTTTCAAATACTAGGGAGGTTGTATGAGGTCAATACCATCACATTGTAGGCACAATCATTGGCATTTGTTGCATCCAGTAAACTAAAAGTATAGAAAGGGGGGGATCTAGGTTGCCTAACAAAGCCTTCTATACATTGGAAAGTAGTGGGATGATCATCATGTGCTTTTAGATTATGACAATGGTAAGGATTTAATGTTATCCTTGGTTCTTCATCTTTGTGGTGTAGGAGGAGGTAAGTATATATTGTCCTCATCCAAGGTTCATTCATTTAAGGATGGAGTTAATAGAAAACCCTTTATGGTTGTGTTGTCTGAGTCATCCAATGTGTACATTAAAGAGAAATTAAAGGCGGTTCATATGCTAGAGGTAACTAAGGACATAGTCTCTAACTTCCTTTCATACTAAAAATACAAGGTGGTAATATACTAATTCAATGGATTATGGCCTCCTACATCAAATTTGTACCTATGGCTCTATACAAACTAAGCAAACGATTGTGAGATGTACGTTGTTTCCAAAAGTTTTTTTTATTGTCCAAATTCATAATGTTGTTGAGTATCAATTTTTTTTAAAAGGTTCTCTAGTTCTCAGGAAATCTGATCTTTTTATTACCTCATGGTTCATAGAATTTAATCCATCCAATATGTTTGTAACTAAATGACTATTTGGGTATGCCACCCAAAATTGTCAATACATTTTTGGGAGTTAACAATTTTTGAAGACATTGGGTAGATATTTAAAAAATAGATAGTTGTCGAGTTAAGCTTGGCCTTTTTACTTATACATGGAGATATACATTAAGAAGATGATACCAAATAAAATGACACTTCAAAGGATAGGTTCCACATGGCCTCAAGAGTTGGATGATGAAAAATACAACTTTCTAGTGTTGAGGTTGTCAATAAACAAGACATTTGTAGCATTCATGTCCTCAAGCACATGTTTATTCTAAAAGGGAAACATGGTATAAACCAAAACCTTAAGGATGACAAATATTTGAGAAAAAATTATCAAATACTGAAGAAAAACAAAATGCACAAAATTTGCAAACAATGGTCTCATAGAAGGATATC
This sequence comes from Pseudotsuga menziesii, assembly GCA_001517045.1. Taxonomy (NCBI): domain Eukaryota; kingdom Viridiplantae; phylum Streptophyta; class Pinopsida; order Pinales; family Pinaceae; genus Pseudotsuga; species Pseudotsuga menziesii. Next base: position 531,617 of record LPNX011204920.1, read on the forward strand.
GATGGACGCCTAGTAGTGCAAGTAATGAATCAATGCCTTTTTTGGTGGATATAGCAAACAACAAGAATACCTAGATTATCCCCTCTTGATAGGTACAAATGAAGCTCAATTAGTGTAATGGAGTGGATTCATGAATATGAGAACTCTATTTTTCATACAGAGTTGGTGGACCGTTAGCGTCCTAGACATTCAACTTCTAATATACACTTAGTCCTTATGGAACATTCTCTAGAGGGAATGGATAGGGGAAATTGATTGAGGTCAAAAAGAAGAAAGGAGAAAAATATATGAACAATGCTTATTTATTCAGTAACTCTTAACTCTCTTTTTTTAGTACCTTTATTTTGTATCATAACTAAATATGTGTTTGCATGCTTCTTGTATATGAGATGTTATAAATACTCTCATAACATCTAGAATATGTTGTAAATGTAGTATGTATATAAAAAGTATAATTTTCATTTAATAAAAATAATAATATTAAAAAAAAAACATAAACATAAAACATCATTAAAATGTTTTATAAAAAACAATCACAATATCCCACTTTCATTAACCTAACAACTATATTTATTTTTATTTAATAATTAGTTACTTATTAACATCTCTATCCTTAACCTTTCTAACCTAATAATTTTTAAATTGACTTTGATGTGATTCTCACCTTTCTAACCTACTAATTTCCAAAATTGACATTTTAATAGTAATATTTTTACTTTTCCTTCGTATCGTTATCAAAGTGCATGCCCTTTATGGGTCATCTGCCTTCGAAATAAATACTATTTTCCTTCCATGTGATCAACAACCTGTTATTAATATATTCACCAAATAATCATGGTATGAGGTAAGGAATCAATGTAGTCACAAAATCAATATGAACCAAGGAATGACGACATGCAAGGCAAAGGCAACGGACTTAGTTATAAATTATTACTCACACAAAGCGGAATTGGTTGCCGACGAGGCTTACTCACACAAATGGAATTGGTTGGAATATGGAAATTTAAAAATAATATTATTTGCAACAACTTCAAGTAGGTGTAATTTAAAACTTTATTAGGGTTAGACATGAGTTAATTAGCATTAATGTTTTTTAATTAAAATTAAAATATATATAATAAAGGTTCAAAAGCTTTTTTTAGAATACTTGTAGATAATAATACTATATGTTTTGAATTACTTTAAGATCTGGTTCATGTGATAATAGGTTTTTAGAAAACTTGATAAGCACTTTTCTCTTACATTGACAAAGTGATGTTTTGTGGGATCTACTATGGTCAGTGAGATGATCAAAGAAATGATGCATTTCTTTATTTGTAATGAAATGAATGTCCTCCTTTAAACACAAATAAGTGTTTAGACTACTTTACAATCAACTGGAGAGATCTCTGATGGTGTTGATTCTATGTGCACCATATGTTTTGAATTTAATGTAAATATTGTTATTATTTCCAAATTTTAAATAATAATTAAAAAAATAAATTAAAAATAAAAAGATCTTTATTTTTAAAAGCAATTATTAAGAATCAAGATAGTGGACAAAATCTTAACTAAGAATTATTTATCATATAAATTTATATGCTCAATCATAATTAACATCATACCATTTAAGTAGGATTAATGGTTAAGAATGTGTGTTTCCTAGTGGGAGGCAGCCATAGATTCAAATATTAGACTTTAGACCCCCTTATCTATGGGATGAGGGACCTCTCTACACAACAATTTGACTACCTATAGAGGTGTACATATGCTATTCCCCTTTGGATTTGAACATGTGACATCCTAAAATGAAATATATGTTCTTAACAATTAGACTTACTCACGTTATACAAGATGAAGTGTATTTTTTTAGTAGTTAAATGCATTTTTCTTGGTAAGTAAGACAAGGTTTTGAATTTCAACCATGTTATAATTGTTTTGACATTTCTATTTTATTGAGTATGCTGTTATTTTGTAGGCAAAATCATTCAGTGGAACCTTTGGTTGAAATAGATATTACGATCTAAATGGATTTGAAAGGAATCTTATTGATAATTCCTTGCAATTGAGATACATGCTATTTTCTTTTGAAAATGCTTCTCTTAAATTTCAAAAGTTTTATACAATTTATCTAGATATATTAATAACTCATTTTCATAGATGAGACAACTCTAAACATTAAATCATAAATTATAAACATTTATATTTCCAAAATAATGATTATAAACAATATTTTTCTTTAAATCACTTAAATCTTACACATGATCAAATTACTTATTTGTATTTAATAAAATTAAATTTTTACAATTAATTTAAATACTCTTCATCAAAATCACTTAATACTTAAATTTAAATTTAACGAGAGCCAATCTTTCATATTTACAAATAAAGTTTAAGAAACATTCTCTTTCATATTTACAAATAAAGTTTAAAAACCATCATTACATGGTCTCCTAACATACATTTTATCACAAATATTTATACTGAATGAAAAAAAATGATTTTGGATGGCTCGTTAAAAACATAACCTGAAAGATAAGGTTCACAACGAGAATTTAATGTTTTGGAGATTAATTATACCTATGTAAGTTGAACTTTAATATGCTAATAGGCATTCCAAAATCACATAATTTATGGAATTAAACCTTCATAAGTGACTTAAAACTTTAATATGTTAATGGGCGTTCCAACATCACATAATTTATGAGGGAATTAAACCTTCATAAGTGACTTAAATGTTTGGTGAAAAGGTAAATGTACAAACATACCATTGGCAAAACAAATAAAGAGCTAACACATTTCATTGGTAGAGAATTTGAATATATATAGATAGGAGTGGTTGAATTCCAATCAATATGGGATTGGACTGCATAGATCGTATACGTCTGTTTGTTGTGAAAGTTGGGGGGTCATGGACATTGGGTGGAAGGAAGAAACGTGCCAACAGCTTAAAGAGGTGGTCATATGTAAAACACTCAGCGCTAGCATCAGTCGGATAGCCTGAAGTCCGAAAACTTTCCAGGTTCATGGGAATGGGAAGGCTGATAATCTAGTTGAGGTCAGTTAATAGCATTGTGCAATCAAAACAGGAAAGAGAACATGATGGTTTCTGATGAAGAATTAGTGGGCAGGCTTGAAATGCTGCTAAGGGAGGTGGATTTCAGCACCATCACAACTGCAGATAGCATAAGACAGAAGCTGGAGGGAGAATTTGGAGTTCTATTGGGTGGCAAAGAAGCATTCATCAGCCACCATATTAATCTCTATATACAGTGCCATCGTCCCCTCGTCTCAGCTTGGGCTCACAATGAGCATAGCTCTCCTCCTCAGCTGGAAGCTAAGGTGGAAGAAGCTTCTGGCAATGGAGAAAGTGCCCACATGGAGGTGAAGGAACAGAACATTGAGGAGCCCATCAAAGAGAGGTGAGCTTTTAGTCAGTATATGGCTATGAAGTTATGGGCTCTTAGCATTATTATATGTTAGCTGTCTGTTCATTTTGGTTTCCTGATTATAGTAGCATGGCTATAATTTTCTTTTTTATACATATCTTGCAGCGTTTAAGGAATTGATGAGTTTTTTTAATTGGTAAATGTAACTTCCATGCTTATAAGGCGTCCACGTTCTCACTGTAGCTTGGGAGATCCATACAAGCCTCTAATGATTTTTTTCATATCATGATTTTGCTTATAATGTGGAATTAAATCCTGATATTTCACTTTGATTTTTTTAAAAGTAAGATTGCACTTAAAAAGGCACCGGGAAGACAACAATCAAGGATAGTGACGTGCAGAGCATACAGTCACATTAACTTGGAAGCAGGGTAGGAATTTGATGGGCAAATTGCATGTGATGAGGTGATTTTCTCGTCAAATACAGTCTAAAACACCAAAAAATTTAATGATTTTACTTAAAAATTGTCCAAACGGCTTACAAAGTTATCAAAACCGTCAAACAGACTGTTTCGGTTTCAAATTCCCACTGCGTGGAAGTAAATCCCCAACAAAGGATATGGCATTTACCTCTTATGAAGAGAACAAATAAGCTAGCACAATGTTTTCTTTTTTCATGTCCGAGATTACTTGAGACAAAGGCCCGGGCCAACTTTGTCTTCAGCGAAAAGAAGATATAAACTCTTCTATGTTTTAGAAGCCTAAAGCACATTTTTGGGATTCTGATGTATAGATGCTGTAATTTTTAACATAGTAGCATATTGGCAACATTTAGAGAGGAAACATATGCAGAAATGAATACCCATTCGGGTACATGTGCACCTGCTCACAAGAAGAATGAATAAATAAATCACTGTAGCCATCAAGGGGCTTTGTATATCCTTAACTCCTTATCCCTGAGAACACATTTCATGGGCTGACACAATAACATGAGACTTAATTATCAGTAATGCGGTAGCATATTGCCCATATGTTGCGAAGCAACACACCGGTGATTTACAACAGAATATAGACAATTCTACCAATACGGTTTTGGCATTCAATCAAGAAATGAAAATGATATAATAGCAAATGAGAGTATAAAAAAATTACACACGGACAAATAGATAAGCTACAGTAATATAGGCAGTTTATTAGAGGCCAAAAAAGATGCACAGTACATATTATTTGGAACAAGGAAATTTCAGCAACAAAGCAAGTGGAGATTTTCCAGTGTGTGAAAGAGATCAAAACATTTGTCAGAGTGAAATTTGCAGCAAAGCTAAACATGGCAACGAAAAATTGAGGCAGACAAAATTCCTCAACCTTATTCGAGGTGCAACGGTCTTGTAGTACACTCAAAATCTGCCCCTTCCTTCTAATAAAATTCCATATGATTTAATTAGGGGTTTCTTGATAGGTTATCCATTGCACAAGTCTCTGCTTTGTGGAATTATTTTCTGTAACCTTCAAGAAAACTTGTAGCTTTATGAAAGAGAACAAACCCTTCATGAAAAAATGGTAATTGGACAAGAATTCGATATGGATGTAGCCGAAGGAAGGAAGACAAGCAAGAGTTCAGATGGGAGCAAAAAGGAATGGTAAAAAGATTTGTTCGAGAGATTCCTTCCATCTCTGGATGGCTATCGTATGAAGTGTGGTTCACGTAGAGGAGCACATGCAAATGAATTAATAGTAAAGATCACCAGTGATACATTGGGATCAACCTACACGTAAATCAAAGATTAAGAGAATTTTTTTGTCAAAGGCTCAACAAACTCACGGCTCGAAGTTACCACTGGCTATCCACATATAGACGACAGGCTAACGGTTCGAACCATATGTACAAAATCCGGCTTGATGAAAAACTTGGCAAGGCTAAAGAGTACGAGTTTGACGTGGACTCAGAAAGAACTCGGGAATGGCAATTTTACGAGTATTTCACAATGGCATTTTTACGAGTATTTCACAATGGCATTTTTACGAGTACTTCAGGGGCATAGTTTGACCTGCGAGTATACACCAGCGAAATTCTACAACTTATCCTTGGCCCTTTCAAATGGGCATTTGAATTCGATTTCATTAAAAAATATTTTTAAAAAATGACATTCCCCTTTTGCTAGCATCGATTCTAGATGAATTGTAACTCTACTTGTATTTTTAACATGTAATGGTTCCTTATGGTCTATCGTAGGACTGAATGTTGTCCTACGATAGTTGGTTATGTTCTTTCCATCACTTGATTCGTTGAATAGAGATCTTTCAAGTGCCCTCTCAAGTCACCCAGCCAACCCATGTTGGCCTATACACTTTGAAGCTATGACTGAGCATCCACCTCTCATAATTTACTCTGTACTCTTCATACTTTCAAATTATCACCTGCTATTCTACATAACTTAACCAGCCCTAGTATCCAGTTACACACCTTTCCCTTATTTGTTATGGCACTCCATATGAAAGTCAACAACTAACACAGCAAAATGCATCTTCAAATCATTAGTGAACAACGTTTATATAGAAAGTAGGAAATAGTCTCGTCAGAAAAAGGGGAAATAATAAAGATTAAAATCTAGGAAAGAACCCATTTATGGCTTTTGTACAGCTTAGTAATAGCTGATCGAATTGCTCATTAATATCAGGTTGTAATGATCATTAACGGAGCTGACATGCTTTTAAAGGAAAATTCTATAAGTTTATTAATGTGCCGGCTTACTCCAGTTAAGTTTACAAGTAGACAGATTTATTTTCTTTTCCACCAGGATTTTTGTAAAAAGTCATATTTTCATTTGTTTGATGGAAATTTTGACCATGAAACTTTTTCTTTACAGTTTGGTCTATTTTAAAAAAAACTAAGATTATTAGAATTTTGAAAAAATAGACCATATTAAAACAAAACTTTACTTCCCCGGAATAAAGGATTTGTCTTAAAAGTTGAATTCATCTACTTGTTAATTCATAAAGGATATAGCAACAATTATCTTCTTTGTCATAGTATTTTCCCACATTTAATGAACAATTCCCCTTCATAATCTCAATAATTCCAGCCATAACTATGAGAAATGAAATCCTTATAGGCTTTGGGGCATAGTTACATATCAAATCTTTCCTCATACTTTAGTTTTACTACATATATACAATGATCCTCCAAGTTTCCAGTAAGTGGGAATAGGAGAGTGGGGAAAGGTACATTGAGAACTTGTGGTGGAGACACCTCAAAATTTTGGAGAAATTTATGGTCATGTCTTTATAATTATAAAAATAAAATAAAAAATACCAAAAATAATAATTCATTATTTTCATTTAATCTATATTTATAATTATGCAATAATTATGCAATGTAAATATTAAATATATTAATTTATTTACTAAATAATCCTAAATAAAAATTGTAAAAAATAAAAATAATGGAAAATAAAATCTCCAAAGCATGGGAGAAAATGCTTCGCCAAGAGTCCCCTCACCATCTTTCCTTACCTCTTTGATAATTGATCTCTTTGCTTATTAACCCCTTGCCTTATCTCTGTTAAAAATTAAAATTTATTCACTTTCTTTATGAAACTCAGGGAGTGAGCGATTGAGCTTGACTCTCACGATCGGTCAATGAGGTAGGGCAACAGATTCGATCTGTATTTGATATATTTATTCTATATGTAATTATGCAAAGCTATGTTTGAAGGAGTTTGGGTACTGACTCTTTAAAGATTCCACCATTTGAAAAGTTCAACAAACTGATAGGTCACACCAAACTGGTCTTTCTCACCCTAAGAACAGCTATGAACTCAGGTTAATTAGCAGCACTAACACTAGAGTCCCCTCATCTCTTGGATGGGGAAGCATGGGACGCGTCCTCAACCCTGCGAAATGCAATCCCCGTGCAGTGTGCATATATACTATAAAGTGCATATATACTATGAAGGCTTCGTTGTGGGCTTGAATATTGCATCTTACTTTGTCTAAAATTTAAATGAAACCACCATTAGATTGAAGAATAATGCAACTAAAGCACTCTCAAGGAGGTAATTATATACTATAAAGTGCATATATACTATGAAGGCTTCGTTGTGGGCTTGAATATTGCATCTTACTTTGTCTAAATGAAACCACCATTAGATTGAAGAATAATGCAACTAAAGCACTCTCAATGAGGTAATTGTATTGCAAATTTCCTCAAAGTCCAAGGTACATATATAAATATTTACTACAACATCATGAGCCTTACTTTGAGCCTTGGAATTTGTTTGCATTAACTCTATCCCTATATTGATGTGCAAATATTAAAAAATATGAAAACCATCATAGAAATTACAATATGAAGAGGGTTGTGCGAGTTGCTAATATGCAAGGTGCAATATGAGTAACCAAATTAATTAGAAAGGGGTATGTACAAGCTTTTAACTATTTTTCGCTTCATTCACTGTAAATATGAGTGATGATATATATACCAAGTTGTTGGAGCTATAAATTTGTGAGCCTAAACCATGTCAGTTTTGGCTGTATGGGTGGCTTGTTGTTGGTTGGATGTAGGAACTGGTAGAGTAGCAATCTCAAGACTCAAATGGGGTCGAGATTGACGAAGTCACGATTGGATGAGTCATGTTGACACGAGTTCATTCCATAATTGTTGTATAAGTATAATCACACAACTTCAGTCGAACATAAAGTGGCAACATGATGCTGTGTTGTGGACAGTTAAGATCCCAGTCGCGTTTTCCAACACTGACCTGATTGCTTTATTCAAAGTTTGGTTTTGCTACGATTTGCCCCGCTCGCTTGGAACTCCTTGTTGGATGATAGCATAACCAATATTTACTTGCAGAACTCAACAATCATAAGAATAATTATTGTCCTCTTTACATCTTCATCTTCAGTCACTTGTACAGCTATTTAATGACAGATATGAACAGACAGAACGCCTTGGCCTTGCAGCATATTATTTATTCACCTCCTTAGTATCATAATGATTTTTGTGTTGTAGTGATTAGACAGTAAGTAGTGGATAATAGATGTGTTGTAAAGCTTCATGTTGTTGATTTAATGTTATACAAACTCAAATTTCGGAGTTGTCATTCGGCCCAATTACTCATGTCCATTTATATGTTGTTTGTTAGAATCCATTTCTATTTTCTATTTGATTTCTTAAATATATGTCTTCCCATAACATAGTGGCTTTTAATACAAGTAAAATTCATTGCAGTGGTTGCGCTATTTTCCATTAGGCACACTTTGGGATCAAGTTGGTATCAAATCATTGTTTCACACGATGAGCTGATAAATCATGCATAGTTTACGGTAAAAAATCTTAGGTAAAGAAAGAAATGGAGAACAACTTACACAGTCACATGGAACATGAATGAACCTCAATAGCAATGCCATGAACATGGACAAACAATTGACCAATATCACTCATTTGCTCCAGACATTAACAACCTATGTCACAATATCACAAGTGACCATCCACCAGGTCCTTTGGGGACAATCTCGATACACAGTTGAGTAACATAGAAGGAAGTTCGTTCACGAGTATGAGTTCCTCCTTCAAAGTGGTAACCACAAAGGAAATTCCACCCTATGACAGGGAGATCGATACCTTGTGACTAGGTGATTGGCTAAGGCTGTTAGATTCATGTTATGAAGTACGCCAATTCAAAGATGAATACAAAGTTGCCTTCTGTTGTCCACTGGAATATCCTCCAGCAAAAGATCAGGGTCACCCACTGGAGGTTGTGCTAGACCTTCCCGCGTTAGAACAAGGAGGAAGATTCGTCTGGCCAAGGGGACAAAAGCCCATGAGTATTAGCAAAACCTGCTACTCACTGTCAGCTCAGAAACAACTCTCAAAATCTTTTGGGCTGATGCTTTTCGAGCCGATTGGGATTGTCCCTAGTTTTTCCTTGAGTTTTAACTTTCATGCACAGTATTGTGCCAACCAAATGAAAATGTTTAGCAGAGGAAAACGAATCAGTCAACAACAGAGCTTTAAACTACACAGGGCCTTCCCTTTGGGTACCTTTCTCCCTCACTATATGATACATTGGATTAAGATGGAGGTGCAGAAGTGGTGAGAAATAACACAATGATTTGCGAAGTCATGGGATAGTTAACATTGAATTCCCCTTCAGGGAAAGCATATTAATGGTCTACTTCATAGTAGCATAATTCGAGTATAAATACAAATACGAATACAATTCGATACGGAAAAAATACGTAACCAAAAAATCCAATACGAATAAAATAAGAAAGTAGACTTCTTATATATAATATTTTAAATTAAATATACAACACTATATATAACATTTATATATAGTTAAACATACACAATATTTTTAATGAAATATTACATATCAACCATTAAATTTTAAACTTAAAAAAATTCATTATTTTTTTTAAACAAATTACTTATAACCAAAATTACTCTTTAAAAAACAAAAATGTAATGTAGTTAATGCAAGAGAGAAAACTCTTCCGGATTAATAGTTATTAATTATTTTAGAAATAAAGTAAATAATATTTACCACTACTTACATTTGGAATTAATTAATGATCTTTAAATTGTGTTAGGGTTAAGGATATAAGTGGTTTTGGGCACATGGTTTTGGTAACCAATAAATTTAGTGTTGCTATTATATTTGCACATTTATTTTCTTTGGCATATTTTATTCTTATTAAAATGAATTAAGAAGTATGAAATTGAAAGGTAATTATTTTATAGTGTTTGAATAATTAAAATTTAGGCTTTTAAAATCAATTTTCAAAATTAACTCGTATCTGTATTTCACATAGCTCGAATATTCGGCGAATTCGAATTTGTTTGGAATTTCCATACACAAAAGGCCAATACGACGGAGTTATGCTACTTTGGTCTACTTTCAGTAGAATGAACAACTCAATCACACAAAAGAAACATGACAATTGTTGATTATCAAAAGATAGTATAACTGTATCCATTGAGCTACCAGTAGAACTTCAAAGCAAAACCATTCTTCATAATCATAACACAAGAGAAATAACACCAATCCTGCCATTGGCATCTTCTATTAAACTTTTGCCGAGAGCAAGAGCACAATAGACAACATGCAAAATATTATTAATCAACACTGTCAATTGCCTCCAATTTTTTTATTAATCATTACAATTCCAAAGTCTTAGGAGGAAGAGGGAAATGAATAACATAAGACGATCCTAAACACATAACTGTAGAAATAAAGACATATAGCAAGAGCGGCTAAGCTTCTGTTCAGGATTCCATGCAAGAAAGCTCTCTGTTCTCACGGACTCTCTGTCTCTCTCTAATCTGCAGCTAAAATTTGTCTCCAAAAATGACTGCTGATAATATCTCTATTTTTTTTGCCTTGTTATCTGAGGTTGCTTGAAGCTTCCACGTTTCAGATGGGTTGGCTGTTTATTCTTTTCTAACTGTTTTGATTCCATTTTTTCCTAATCGAGCTCCCTCCCTCGCTCTGATACCTCATACATTCTAATTGATCTTAAAGGGAATAATTCTATGGATCAGGCTTTCGACAGATGTTGCCTGCTGAGAAGCTGAGGGGCACATTTGTTTAATTTTCCTTGATTCCCTTCTAACTCTTTCATGTGGGGCTTCCCTTTACATTGAAGTGGCCAAACGTCCCCTGCCATCATGCTCCATGCTGTCTGTGAGATATTGCATTCCATATGATTAAAAGCAAGGCGTTGGGAGTAGGGAGTGGGAGTGAAAAACTAAATTTTCAAAAGCTTTTGTTTTGGGTGTGTTTTTTATGTAATACATATATTAATATATTTGGATGCATATGTATTAAAACAGACACGCAGAATGCCTTATTAGTGTAGAAAACATGTAAACATAGATCTAACTATTGAATTAATGATGATCATTACATCATCAACCATTCAGTACACATATAGTATCAGCCATCTAGCAGCTATAACTTATAACATTGTCATCAAGTGATCTATCATCAGCTACAACATCAACTTTCAAATTTCAACATATAACATTTGCCATCAACAAACTAACAAATAACATCAACCACAACATGAAAAAAGCATTATATTCGTCATTACCAAAGAGTTGTAAGATACAATCAACAATTCAAAGTTCAAAGGTAGGTTCAAACTTCAAACCGACCATCAAAAACATACTTAATCTGTGCCCAAAACTGGCCATCAAGAACAATGCAATGTTATCAATGAAAATTTTCAAGAACCCCAACCCGGTTTCAGTTTCAGTGCTGCATATGGTTTAACGCCCAAACCCCATCATGCATGTACATTAAAAAATTAAAATTTTTAACTGAAAACATGAAACACGTGAGATTTCTTTTCTTCCTTTCGGACTTTGAAAAATTATAGCAGCCCTAATCTCATACTCAAAAATTTTAAATCAGCCACACATGAATATAAACACTCAGAATTTTTGGTCAAATTGACCCAAGAAATACCTCGCAGGGAAAACCTGTTCTTCAGAGAGAGATTTTATATTTCAGGCAAATAAAAACAAAAAAATTACAGCAGTACTTATCTCAGTATTTCTTCTCGAAATACATGTCAAATCAACCTCAGGAAAAATTCTGAACAAACTTTGAGTCTGAAATTTTTCCAGCACCTCGATTTACCTATAGGTATGGCTCACACGTGTGACTGTACGGTCAGTTCTCTGCCTCGAAAAATGTGCAATTGTATAGTCTGCTACAACATTAAATGTTGTCCTGTTTACCTCGAAAATCATGCCCACTTGCCTCGATTTTTGTGATGCTGTACATAATAGTATAGTACGACCTTGCCTCAAAAAGTGTGCTTCTACTGTACGGATTCCTGTTGTATGAACTCTTGTTGTACGGTCACCTCGAGATTTGTGCCAATCTACTGGTACAATTCCCTTGAAATTTGTGCCCTTCTCCTCTTCCTGAATTTTGTAATTTTTTTGCAAGGGTTTACTCTCTGAAATTTCCCATGCTCCTCTCTCAAAATTCTCTCTTGTGAAAGTGAACAATGAATTTTGTTTTCCTTTGGCAAGCCTTTTTTGTTTGAGTAACTTCCAATTTGAGAACAATGGCTTAGATTAAAAGCCAACTAAATGAGATCTAGGGCCCATCTCATTTCCTCATTAAAAATCACTTTTTAATTAATAAATGAGAATTTAATGCACACCCACTTTAAAAAATCATGAAGTTACTTTTAAAATAAATAATTCAAACTCACATTAAGAAGGTCACTTTATAATAAAGTCATTCTCACATTTTTTTTTAATTAGGCTAGGGACCACATTTTAAAGTGTCCTTGTCCACCACAAGGCATGAGTGGACAAACCCTTCATAGGTAAAAATTTAACACTCCCTCTTACTGAGGAAGGTGTTTTTCACTACTCCCATCTTGTCTCTGAAATATATATGATTTCCTCTTCTCAAAGACTTTGTGAAAATATCTGCCATCTGCTTATCTGTAGAAATGAATTGTAACTCTATAGCTCCTCTCTGGACATAATCTCTGATGAAGTGGTATCTGATCTCAATGTGCTTTGACCTGTCATGAAACACTGGATTCTCAGAGAGCTTGATGCAACTCCAAGTGTCGCAGTGAATGATAGTAGGCACTCTTGACCAAATAAATCAACCATGAACTTGTGAAGCCACAATGCCTCGCAACTCGCCTAACTGGTTGCCATGTACTTAGCCTTTGCAGAACTCAAAGCAACAAACTTTTGCTTCCGATTGAACCACGACACAACTGACGAGCCCAACCTAAAACAACAACCGGAAGTGTTGTTCCGGTCCGAAGCACTGCCTGCCCAATCTAAATCCGTGAAGCCAACCAAGTCCACTCCACCTGACCTCCTGTAGTCCAGACCATAGTCTACAGTCCCAACAAGGTATCTCAAAATATGTTTTGCGGCTGTCCAATGCACTCTCCTGGGCTCCACCATGAACTGACTGAGAGTGTTCACCGCAAAACTCATATCTGGTTTGGTGTTGACCAAATGCATCAACAAACCAATAAGCTGACGAAACAAAGTAGGATCCACCAACTCTCCCTCAAAAGCATGAAGCTTCTTCCAATTGGTGATCATGGGTGTAGACATCGGTCCGCAGTCCTCCATCCGAAATTTCCTTAGAACATCTGCAGCATATTTTCCTTGCCCCAGGAAAACATGTCCATCCTCCTGCCACACCTCCATGCCTAAATAATAGTGCATCAACCCAAGGTTAGTCATCTCAAACTCTGAAGCAAGATCCTTCTTGCATGCCTCAATCAGGTGCTCCCCTCCTGTAATGAACAAGTCATCAACATATAGCAGAAGAATGAGTGGAACACCTCCAACCACAATGTACTAAAGGTTGGGATCCGCCTCACTCTTCCGAAACCCAATCGAAAGCAAATAAGAATAAATCCTTGAGTACCAAGCCCGAGGGGCTTGCTTCAGACCATACAAGGCATTTTTCAGCCTGCAAACATGAGAATCTCTCTCATAAATCTCAAAGCCCTGTGGCTGCTCTAAATATACCTCCTCCTGTAGAAGACCATTGAGAAAAGCAGTCTTCACATCCATCTGATGGATCCTCCAACCCATCTCTACCACAACGGAGATCACTGCTCTGATCAAAGAAAATCTAGCAACTGGCACAAAGGTCTCATCATAATCACCTCCCTTTATCTGTGATAACCCTCGTGCTACAAACCGAGCTTTGTACTTCTCGATGTTGCCATCCGCAACATGCTTGATTTTATAGAGCCACTTGGAAGTCACAACTGACTTCCCCTTTGGTCTTGGAACCACCTCCCACTACCATTTTTCATGATGGAATTGTACTCTTCCATTATGGCATCTCTCCAAACCTGATGTATAGAATCCTCCTCATAAGTAGTAGACTCAGACTCACGCAAGCTGGTCACCTGTGCCATGTAACTGGAAAATATCTCTGGTGCCCTGCTCTCTCTGACCTCCCTCCTGGGTGGCCCCACAGAATCCTCTGCGTCCTTCACAAGCTCCCTAATCCAACTTGGCTTTCTCTTCCTGGAAGTAGAATCCTGTGGCAGACCCTCCTCTACATCCTCATCAGATGAATGTCTCCCTGAAGAAGTGCCTAAGGTCTGAGATCCTGTCCCTGGTGAACCTAAACCATGTGTACCCAAATCACATGAAGGTGTAACCTGTCAACCTGTGACCCGTGAACCTCTCCCAATACCAGAAGTCCCTGTAGACTGAGTCCCTGAAACTGATGAACCTTCAACCTGTGACCCAGTCACTCCTGAGACTTGTGACCCTGTGCCCTGACTTGTTGAACTTTGAGATACTGTCACCTGTGGAGTAATCTATTGCTCCTCTATCTCAGAATCTTGAGATCTCATGAAGACTTTCTCCTCCTCAAATATCACCTCCCTCCTCACCACAACTTTCTGTTGTGCAGGAAGGTAAATACGGAAAGTCTTCGAGACCTCATCATATCCAACAAAAATACCCCTCTCTCCAATAGCCTCCAACTTTATCCTCTTCTTAGAAGGGACATGTGAGTATGTAAGGAATCTAAAAATATGGAAATGGCCTGTCTCAGGCTTCTTCCCGGTGAACACCTCCTCAGGAGTTTTGCACCCCAAGGCACGGTGCAGGCTCCTATTTTGCACGAAAACAACTATACTAAAGGCCTCTTCCCATAGAAAAAAAGGAAGACTCTGATCATTCAGCATGGCTCTAGCTGCACCCACTATTGCACAGTTCTTCCTTTCAGCCACTCCATTCTGCCGTGGAGTGTAAGGAACTGTCAACTACCTCATGATACCCTCCTGTCTACAAAACTCATCGAATGCATGAGAAGTATACCCACCTCCATTATCTTATTTGAGCACCTTGATCTTCTTTCTTGTCTGGTTCTCCACAAGAGCTTTGAGCTCTTGGGACCAAAGCAAG
Organism: Pseudotsuga menziesii; assembly: GCA_001517045.1. Taxonomy (NCBI): domain Eukaryota; kingdom Viridiplantae; phylum Streptophyta; class Pinopsida; order Pinales; family Pinaceae; genus Pseudotsuga; species Pseudotsuga menziesii. Next base: position 546,923 of record LPNX011204920.1, read on the forward strand.
ACCTCCTCTAACTTCTTGCTTCTTAGAAAGTAGATCCAAGTCTTCCTGGAAAAGTCATCGATGAAAGTAATGTAATAATCAAAACCTGTCAATGAGGCAAAAGACATGGGACCACATAAGTCTGAATGAATCAACTACAACACTCCCTCTGATCTGCTGTCACTGCTCGGAAAAGTAGTCTCGATGTACTTTCCCAAAGCACACCCTCTGCATACACCACTCTACTTTGTATTGAAGTCTAACAAACCTGTGGTCATGTCTCTCAGCATCCTCAAAGCTGAATGATGAAGGTGGTCCATCCTCCTGTGCCATAACTCACACAACTCACTACTGCTTCGAGTGTGTGCCAGTGCATGATGTGGCTAGAAGAGAATCTTGTACAGTTTCCTGCATATGACTCCAATCGCATATGAAGCAGATGGACCCTCTGCTTTGGAAAAGATGTAAACTTTCCCATCTAGGACATATACCCCAAGACCTCTGTCCTTAATCGTGGAAATTGACACAAGGTTCTTCCTCAACCCAACGATGTACAAGACATCCCTCAGTACCATGGGCTCCATGGACTCCCTGTCAAAACAAGCTGTCCCATGCCCAACTGCTCTCACCACTGTATCATCGCCCAATACAACCTCCAACTCCAAGCCTGTCTCTGAAATCTCGGTGAACATGTCTTGATCACCTGTCATGTGACTCGAAGCTCCACTATCAATGTACCAAGTGGAGGAAGTAGTGGAAGTACTCAGTGAATGCCCAACGATCACGGTGTTGCCGCCTAATTCGCACCTCAGGTAACGTGGCAGAAATCTTCAAGCCACTGGGTGCGACCTTGGGGGCAAGCTCGAGCCAAGTGCTGTCAACTAATACTTGGCTCGTCCGTCTAGGCCAACTCCTAACAAAGCCAAGGGGGTGGACCCTAATGAAAAGTAAAATCTAAGGTTTTTACTCTATGAAAGAAATAATTGATTTTAGGAGTTTACGTGAAATGAATTAAAACCTTAGCAATGAGTTAACGCAAATAAACTAAATTATAACAACAACATTTATCATTCACACACCATTTGTGACAATATGCGGAAATTGAAATAACCAATACAAAACGAAGAAGACCAGTGCCAGTGAAATGGAGTGCTTGTGTATGAGGGTTGTTGTTGTAGTCTGAGATAAGTATTGTAATGTCTTGTTGGTAAGTTTTAGGATTAATTAGATGAGTGGATTAAGGAGTGGGTAAATTGTTGGTTTATTTTATTTTTGTGGTAATGATCTTGATTAGCTTAGGGGATGGGAACTCCCAATATACTCGAAGGTATGAGGAGTATGTCCAAAACCATTAACCGGTGCGGCTCCCTGCAAGGAATATGCGGGCCGGTTGGAGTCTTTGAGACTTGGTCAACACTACACCAACAAGGGTGTAGCCTAACGCTGTCTCGAGGTCACTGCCCAGTTGTTCCCGCTTCTTTTGTGGATTTTGCCACCGCAACGGCTTAATTCGCGGCGTTGGATTTTCGCCTGGGGAGAATTATTTTGAAGTGGAAAACTAATTAAGCTAGGCACCTAAATCCCTTTCTGATACTACCAACTGATTAGACAAAGCTGCAGTGGAAGTAGAGCATACGGGGATGAAGGCCTTGTAAATTTTAAATGTTTTTTAGAACAAGTTTTCTGATTTAAAAAAAAATAAAACCTAGGAGTCTCTTTCCAGATTTGGTACTCGAGCAAGCCCTTATCCATGAACTTGTACTCGGGAAAGCGAGGAGGTTTATTTTAAACTCAACAGTGCATAACAAAAAATTGAAGTTTTTTAATTACTACGCTGCTCAAATATTTTCCCTTATGGTACTTTGGTATAGAGCAGCGGGTAAGTAATCAGATTACTTCTGCAAAACTTAAATAAAGCATGAAATGATAACAAAAATAAACTACACTAACAACATATAAAGAAAACAGAAAAATGACACTGACACAAATCTCCCCATGGGGATGGGTGTAATACCCTGGTTTAAACCCCAATTGCATTAAATTATATATGATGTAAATAACGTTCATAAATCATGGTGTGGGCTCAAGGCAAAGGCCCCACCACGGATTTAGTGTTTTACGTTTCGACAATTAAAATCGATGTCGATGGTTATCGTGCTAGCCGATGGCACCATATAATTTGGACATCATGTAAATATGCAATTAATAAAATACCCACAACCAGCTATGTCAATGCAACATTAAAGAGATGGGGGCATGATTCCACAAGGAATAGGGCGGGAACATTCAAACCCTTGAGCCAATGGGGAAAAGCCAAGTGTCAAAGAGAAAACCCATAAAGCTATCAACTTCCCATTTTGTCTTTTGTGCCCAGTCATCCAAAAGTGGTTGAGTTAGTTAATGCATGGGGATGGGAAGAGTATGGGAGTGATTCGAATTGGGAAGCCACCCATTTTTTGGAAAACGTGTTTTTGACTTCGTGGGCAAGTAAATGCTTGGAAATGCATGCCCATCCTATTGTTCATCCATCGGTTTTGCTCTCTCACGCAACTAGAACTCCTGTGCGTTTCCCTTCACGATTTTGGCAGTTTTCTTCGTTTCCTCCGTGGCCGAAAATTCGTTTTGGTCTTACTGAGTGAATCTGTAGCAAGGATTTACGATTTGGGGCTGTTTAGAAGCGTTTTTGTCTTCCTCATGCAGCTGGAGCTTCCTGTGCATTTAACTCCACGTTTTTTCTATCTTTTCCTCATCTTCCCATACCCAGGATTTCATTTTTGGTATTGTGCAGTGAATGGGCAAAGGTAGACCTACGATTTGGGTGTGAATAGAGGTTGTTTTTGCCTTTGGAAGGCCCTCAAACGTTTTCTGAAACGATTTGGTCAATTGGGTTGTTTTCTCCATTTGCCATTTTCGATTTTGGTTCCTAGGACGTTTTTGTCCATACCCAGAACTTGTATTTTGCTATGTAGGCTTCCTTGCGTTGGCTTGGCTGAGTAAGTCTAAGAATCCATCTGTTAGAGGGCTGACTATGTTTGGATGAGATTATGGGTTGACTCTGGGTGTATGGTCTTGCTCTATGTGAGTGTATGTTCTCTAGTTCCTTGTGGAAATCATGCCCAACTCGAGGGTGGCAATGGTGCTGAGAGATTGAGGAGCACACTGGCCTATCGTTGGGTGGAACATTGTAGCGACATAGCTAGTTGCGGGGAAGCTTCTTCTCAAGATAAGTATTTCCTTGAGTTTAACCTCTGCAATGTATTTGCTTTGTAAATTATTCATGAACATGTGGAATGCTTGAACATGATGAATGTTGCTTGTTTTATGAGTTATGAACAACATGAATGTGTTGAATCAATGATGTTGCTTCGACTGTGTATTTGCATTTGTTATGCATCTGTATATATTTTATGTTCAATGCAATTTTTACTGTTTATGTTCATGGGGCTTAGATTGCCCAATTAAATGATAGCAGTGAAGTTAGTCGCGTCCTCTCGGAGAGGAGGGGACACGACAATGGGGATCGGGCTCTAATGAACCTACTCAAACTTTATTTTTTGCTTTTACAATGATGTGAAAGAAAGTGCACTTTGGTCCTCAAATTGGGATCCAAAGGCTTACAACTTGTAAGAAGAATCATTTTTATGTGAGGGGAAGCTTCGTTTGTCTTCTTTTTTGTCGATTTTCTGAAAATTTGTCAGCATTTCCCTCTCTTTTATCTCAAACCTGCAAAACACAACCAAAAAATATTAGTGGAATGTGCCCAAAAGCACTTTAAAACTTCCAAAGTTTGCCAAAAAAATTCTAAGTAACAACCAACTATAAAAAAAATAAAAAACTATGCAAGGAAAGCTAGAAAGCTTGCCTTCTTAGGATCTTTGCTTGTCTCTTGAAGAGAATGGCAAGCAAATTTCAAGCACTATATGCCAAATAAATCAAATGAAAGCTCTTTAATCTTCTTAACCAAGTACTTCGAAATTTTAACTTTAAACTTGCGAGAAGAAGGCTAGATCTAATGTTTTAAAGAACAACTTATAATTACGCAATAAGATCTAGATTTGGAAATTCAAATCTACTTTATATATGTCTTTGAAATGTAGATCTAAGCAAAGTAACAATAACCGAAGTACATTTGAAATTTTTTTGGATCAAGAAGTGATAGGACCAGATGGAGCAAGAAGTAGAAAAGGGATGGTCACGCCTCATTTGGTGGGATTCGAGGGATGAAGCTTTCTCTTTCGAAATTACTGGAGAAAAGGGAGAGCCCACTCGCTCATCAAATGCTCCAACTTGGGTTTTTTGTAAAATACCTTCAACAAAATACCAAGGGGATTAAAAGCACCTGTGTGAAATGATAAGAAGATAAACAGTATTATAGATCCATACAAGAAATCATATAAAACTTGGTAATCTAATATATTCCATAATAAGAAGTAACCTAACAAGAATCACTTCCTATTCTCACCAAAATGTAAATTTCCTTATGAAGACAAGTAATCCCAACAATTGCAAAATATGAAAGGAGTTGATACAAATTACCTCAATGATTTAGCATAAAGACAACATCAACCAAACATCAATGGATCCCACATGGAAATTGCCTCCAAAGACTATTATTAACAATACTCAGAAAAAATATTACAATGTATGCAAGTAGAGGTTCAACCTTCTGATCTCAAACAATGGAGAAGTGACCTGCTTAAATAGGAAAAGAGAAACCCAAGAGGGCCTCACCAATATTGAAGATCAACCCAGAGTGTGTAATTGAGTTGAGCTAGACTAAACCAATCCAAAGAATTGGTGGGGTGATTATTAGTTTAACTGAAGAGTTGGTATGGAAGAGGTGCCACCTCAGATGAGGTAGGCAACCTCAACCTACCAATCAAGCCACCTCACACACCCAACTCACATGTGTTCTATCTCACGCGATTGTATGGAATCAAGGCGATGTGAGCTCTACGAACAAGATATTTATTTGGATTTAGTATATGATAGACTCATAATTGATTACACCAAAGTTTAACAACTAAAGAAAAATTGGGGTCCACTATTGGCTAGTGTAACCTCCAACCAATGCTAGCGTGATGATCACCCACCTCATGGTTGACATCACCCTCCTTACATGGTCACGCTACCTTACCCAAACCAATGTGTAGTGAAATTGTAAACCAAAGTTTCAAATTTAATGTGGATAACAAAAGGGGAGGGTCCACTCTTGGTTAGTGCAACTCCCTTCACCATATTCATGATTCCTTGAAGTTTGACGTCATCACCATTTAAACTCCGGTTACAATAAAAATCCAATAACACTTTGACTTATTATGTGGAAGAGGGGCGCATGAGGTGGGGGACCCATGCCATGTCACTTCAATCAATTTTTAATTGATTTTTGACCTCTCTTAAATTTTTGAATTTAGTATCAATATGTCCAAATTTAGCATTAAAATGGCATCTTGATGCACTTTTAGCCAAATAGTGCCTCACGGGGTGTTCTAGCTGCCCGACTGATGTGGAAAGTGATGCCTGAGGTAAAGTGGACGCTCTGAGTGTCAAAATAAGCATCCCCACGTCAGAAACGGACTCTGTATCGGACTTTTATTACATTCTGAAGTTTTTTTAATTAAACCAATGAAAAATGGCTTAAAAAACATAAAACTTTATTTTTTTCGGAAATTGACGAAACTCTAGGGGGGCCTAGTACATGTCCATACGACTCAATTTCAATGCCTAGCATGTTGAAAAACACTGACACGAAGGTTCTAATAACCTCCTAAGGCCAAAACACCAAGATGACTACCCCAGCTTTGGAGATGTGAGTGAAAAACTCAGAAATTTTTAGTCGTTTGTTCAACAACCAATAATAACCAAGGGAAAAAATACTCTGGGCTAGTCGGCTTGATGCTTAAGTCTGGGAAGTCGAGCCTTTTATAAAAAATTAAATGCTAGGACATTTTTTACAATTTCCCCAAGGGGGTATGAACATGTGTTACAAAAAATAAAATAGCCATGAAGGCCTCAAAGGAATTTTGAACTCTGAATACGAACAAGTATCTTGTTCATCATTGGCAGCTCACTGAAAGTCTAACTAGGTGCAGCCTAGTCGGTAACATGTGGCTCCAATTGTGGGACATGTGATTGATTTAAACCTCGTGGAAATCGATCATACGAGAAACCTAGAATCTCTGGTTCCTGCACAAAAACTAGGATAAGTCAGTGACATGTATATAGATAACCAAATGAAACAAAATAAGTGGCAGTATATGATACAAAAATGAAAATATTTTATACAACTAATATACATAAAATAATGTACAAAGTAATATACAAAAAATGAACTAATCTAAGAAATAAAATGCGAAGAGAGGTTTAGAGAGTGATGATACAAAGATGCCCCCATGGGAATCATATATTTTCATTGAAAAACAGTTTCAGAATCTGTCCGTTGACAAGTAGACTTTGCTTTTCCCCATCCATGTCACTGAGATAAAAAGAGTTGTCACCTGCCACATCATGAATAATGTAAGGGCCCATCCATAAACTGTTAAATTTTACGTGCTTTCCCGGCTTTTCTCTTCGTTTGTCCCAAAGTAACACTGTGTCTCCCTTCTGAAAAACCCTTGGTTTGGATGATTTGTCAAAATTTCTTTTAACCTTATCCTAATTTTTAATATTCTGATTAACATCCCTTCTTCTAACCTCATCCAAATCTATTAGTTCATGTATTCTACTCTGAAAGTCATCATGATCTGAACCTGAATCTTGCAGATTCTGATACATTGGTAACTGAAGATGAATAGGAAAAGTCACATTCATGCCATAAACCAACTCAAAAGGAGATTTTCTCGTTGCACTTTTCTTAGTAATTCTATCTGCCCAAAGTGCAAACTTGATTTTACTATCCCATGCCTTCTTGTTGTCACCAACAATCTTTTTTACAATGGTCATCAAGTTTTTATTACTTGACTCAGCCAGACCATTTCCTTGGGATAGTAATTTGAGAAATGAGATATGATAATGCCATATTTAAAGCAAAATGAAGACATTGCTACTGAACTGAAGACTTTGGCATTATCTGTGGTTATCTTAGCAGGAACCCCAAATCTAGTGATGATTTTGTCTTCCAGGAAGTCCATAACCACTTTCTCGGTTGCTGCTTTAGTAGGTATGGCCTCTTCCCACTTGGTAAAATAATCTGTCGCTTTTAAAATCGAAGTATAACCATTACTTGAATTGTCTTTAAATTTCCCAATGAAATCAAGGCCCCATTGCTGAAAAGGGGCTTGGATTACTATCGGCTTTAGGGGTAATGCAACAAGTTTCTGTTTTCCTGTGAAAAGTTGACATTTCTAGCAATTCCTAACAGACTTGTGCACATTATTAAATAAAGTGGGCCAATAGTATCCGACTCTAAGGATCTTGTGAGCTATGGTTTTGGCTTGCAAAGTGGCCACTAGAAAATCTTGAATGAAACTCCTCCAAGAGTCTTCGTGATTCTTCGTCATCCACACACCTAAGTATGTGACCATCCAGGTTTTTCCAACCCAATCCCTCTTGTGTGAGGCAGTACTTAGTGGCTTGCAATCTTAGTGATCTTCTTTTGTGGCCAATTAGATGATCAGGACATGTTAGGTTGAGGAGGTAGAATATAATGCCTGCATACCACTACTGTTGTTGAAGATGTTGAATTCCTGTTGAAATGGATGATGCTGGTGAACTGTTCTGACAGACCATACCTAAGGCTTGTTCATTTCCCTTTGTCATCATCTTGGCAAGTCCATGGCCCTTGATTAATTTAGTGGATTTGATCTCCAAGTCATATTCCTAGATCTTTCATACCCACTTTCCCCTTATACCAAGGCAATCTTGTTGAGACAAGATATCCTTCACTGCTGAATGAGGGGCATAGCCAACCACTTTGGAGCAACCTATATAAAATCTGAAGTGTTTTAAAGATTTGACAAGGGCATAGGCTTGTTTTTCCATGGTAGTGTACTTGAGTTCAGAATTCTGTAAAGATCTACTCATGAATGCAATAGGTTGTTCCTGACCCTCCTTGTTCTTTTGCAACAAAACTCCGGTGATTGTGTCTTCTGATGCAAATGAGAAAATATGGAAATCCTTGGAGTAGTCCGAACTTATCAAAACAGGGGACCTAGAGATGCAGTCTTTTATGGATGCAAAAGCTTCTTTTACTTCTTTATCCCATTCAAACTTAGCATCTTTCTTGAGTAGCTTCTGCATAGGTTTCATCAATTCTGCTAAGTTTGGTATGAATCTCCCTATAAAGTTGATCTGAGCATTAAAGGACTATAGGGATTTCTTGTTATTGGAGTAAGGAGACCTTCTTTATAGCTTCTACTCTCTCTGGGTCAATTTTGACCCCATCATTGGAAATGATGTGTCCAAGCAACTTACCTTTATCAACTCCAATCGTTGATTTGGTTGGGTTCAACGATATGCCAAACTTCCTGCATCTCTTGAACACTTTTCTGAGATGAGATACGTGGTCATAACTTTCTTTTGAAAAAACAGTAAGGTCATCTTGGTAGATTTCTATTATTTTCCCAATTAACTCATTGAAAGCATAATCCTTGGCTCTTTGGAATGTCGCACCTGCATTCAAAAGACCAAAAGGCATCCTTAAATACTCAAATGTTCCCCAAGTGAGGTGAAGGTGGTTTTGTGTCGATCCTCATTTTTTACTAGCACCTGGTTATATCCTAAGAAACCATCTAGCATGGACATTATACTAGATCCAGTTACTCTTTGCAATAATGTTTCCCTATCAGGTAGAGGGTAATTGTCTTTTATGCATGAAATATTCAAGTTTCGAAAATCGATGCATATCCTCAACTGGCCATTCTTTTTTCTTACCACAACCAAGTTTGAGCACCATGACGAATGTCTTGTTGGTGCAATGATGCCAGCTGCCAACATTTTCTGTAGTTCTTTTTGGACCATGGAGGCCAACTTGGGATTTATTCTTCTAAGTTTTTGTCGAAAAGGTTTAGCTTCTGACCTTAGGGGGATAGTATGTTGGAATACATCATCTCGGTAGGCTTTTAACTCATCATATGTAAAAGAAAACACATCTCTGTATTCCTTTACTAACTCTATTAAATCTTTTCTTTCTTTATCAGAAGTACCTTTTCCAATTTTTATATTTCTTGGTTCTTCCTCGGTACCAATGTTTATTTCTATGTAATCATCCAACTTTATTGCTTCTTTCTTTTTATATCTAACCTGTCTATCAAAAGTGTGCTCCCATTCAATAACATTCATGGGAATAGGGTTTCTTGGTTGATCCTCTTTTTCAACATGAGAACTTTGCTCATCCTGATAGTTGATCTGACAGTCGGCAAATTCATGCATGTTGTTAATAAATCTATGATCTGACCGTCATCTTGAAAAACTTGCAAATGATCAAGGTTATCGGGGATTGAAGGCCTGGAATTTATTTCAAAATTTCCATCTCCTTTTACCAATCCCTCCGTGAACTCTAATGTCGAAGCTGCAACTGCAAATCTATCTGCCTCACTATTTTCTGGGCGGGGAACCGCTATAAGATCTAATGCATTGAAATATTCCATGATGGCCCAAACTATATTTCGATATTTCTTAAACCTTTCACTTTTACATGCAAAAGTTTCCTTAACTTGGGAAATAATTAGATCTGAATCACCTTTGATACTTAACACTCTGATACCCATATCTTTAGCAATCTCAAGTCCTAATACTAGTGCTTCATACTCCGCCACATTATTGGAAGCCTCAGATTCAAGTCTGTAAGCAAAATTGAATTTCTTGTTTGAAGGTGAAGTTAGGACTATACCGGCTCCTTTTCCAGTTTCGGAAAAGGCTCCATCAAAACTCATTCTCCATAGCTCATCAAAATCCTCACCATTAGCCTTTTCTCTGATGGGTATAAGATAATTGGCATAGATAGCATGGTTTCCTAGGTTATCTGTTTCACAAATATACTCATTATCTGGGTCATCAGGATCTTCTACATGATACTTTCTTTCCTTTTCTCTATATAACTTGACATGTGCATCTTCAGAAGCAGGAATCATGGCGTAAGTCCAGTCCATTTGAATAGATCATCCTACGGAGGCAGCCCATTTTCTTGATAACAGCATTCCCCATCTGTCAGGAACATCTATGACCACTATGTCCATGGTTACACCTATGTCAACGTATGCTACTAGTTTGACTAGAAAATTTAGAATTATACCCACGGCATCGATTTCCCTTGAATCCATGGCGCATACATTCTGGTATGGCCTTGAGATAGTTAAGCCCATTCATTCCATGACTTTTCTAGTCACGATGCTTGATGACGCACTTGAATCAAGCATTCAATTGTGCAACAATTTGTTCTTTACAATCAAAGAAATGTAAAAGGCAGGATGATCTTCTTTATTAGGATCCCTACTATGCAAGATGATGGGGACATCTTCATTGAAGTTACTCAGTTTCTTGGACAAATCTTCTTTAGGTTTATCCTTCTCATTTTCTTTTGAGTTGATCAGTTTCTCTTTAGGTTTATCAGTAGTTGTTTCCTCATATTTTTCAACTATGTTTTCCTTAGGTTCTGCTAAGGTTTTCATGAAAATATCTCTTTGACTTGGAATTTTGAGGATCTCAATTATAGGGACAGAAATCTTAGCACTTGATAACCAATTGCCCAAATCAATGTTTAGATCTAAAGGGGGAGGAGTTTTTACCTTTGGCATATGCTGACTTAACTTGGTTGGGATCATGTTTTTCTTTCTTTGATAAACCACCCCTTTGTACCTCTCCATAATTTGTTCAAGTGAAGGCTTCTCATCAAAAATCTTAGTAGCATTATCCTTTTCCTGATTGTAGTCCTTGTCTTGCTTCCATTTTTCTTTCGAAATATGATGAGCTTGCCCTACAATGTTTATGTAGTCATGACCTCTAGGATGTCCTACAAAGTTATTCATTTCCATTTGTTCTTGTTCCATAATGTAGCAGAATTTTGGACAAGTAGATTCTTCATGAAGTTCATCACAAGGCCGACAATAGGGAGGAACCTCATCAATCACCATGTTGTTTGTTTCAAGTTGATTTGGAGGTCTCTGCTCATAAGGAGGATACTTCTTTTTCTTTTGTCTAGGCTGGAAGTTTTTATGATTTTGAGAAACCTATGCTTTTTCCATGATGTTTATCCTATTTTGCATAGCACTCATCTAGGAGGTACAGTTTATCATCATTTGTTTCAACATGCCGGCTACCACTTTCATTGATTCTTTGCCTTCATCTTTTCCTTCAGGTTCTACTGTTTTTCCTCTGGTATCCTGAGTTTTGGAAGATGAAGTGGTACCTCTAACAAATCCTGGAATGTTAGACTTTCCTGTAGATTGCATGTTTCTATTGTTGAAATATTGTAACTTCGAAGAATATTCTATATGTATCTTTTGTGGTCCCCGATGGTCCTACCAGGAGAACCACTTGTATTACTTTATACCCCCATGCTTCTAATCGGAAGAACTAATAAGAGTCATGAGGTAGTCCCCTCAAATTGTAAAGGTGGGTCATTAGCACCCCAGTTGTGGTTACTTGAGCCTACATGTTTAACTCGAGCCTACATGATTAACTCGAGCCTACATGTCGGAATTAATTATTAAAGTGAACGAACAAATATAAATAGAGGTGTGGCGCTCCTCATTTGGAACACACTCACTCACTTGTGTAGCGCATGAGAGAGAGAGAGAAAGAGTTGTGGCTGGAGAAGAAGGAGGATCAGTGCTTTGGGTTTTACCTTTTATCTTTTTGGGGCATCTATATTGAGAAAGCTTTTGTTGGGTTTTTCCCTCTAGGGTTTTCCCAAGATAAATCTTTGTGTTCTTTTTTGCATGGTTGTGCTTGTCTATCTTTCAGTGATCTTTTGGCTTATGGTTATGCTGTTATGATGCTAAATGTTTTAAGATCTGATATAACCATTAAAATTCAACATGGTATCAGAGCCACCTTGAAAAAAGACATTGTGCAGCTACAGAAGCTAGGGCTTCTTACTTTTTGTGTCTCTCTCCACAATTGATCAGCAAAAGAAGGCTAGGCTGACTCTCCATTGAAGGGCGCATCTTTCTGTCGAAGCAGAATTCGATTCCGAGCATTTTTAGTTTTTGGTGCGGGAAATTAGGGCTTCTTACAGAAGAGGAATTTTTTAGTGAGCCTAGCATAGGATTACTCTCCTCATCAAAATCGAAGTTTAGAGACCTAGATTTTTTTGGTTGGGTGAAACTCTGGGAAAGTCAAACCCTAGTTTGACCTCGAGCTGGAAAAACCCTAAATACTAAAACAGATAAGTTTTGGTACTTTCGCTATATCTCTGGATTAGAGAAGGCTCAGGAGCTGAAAATTGCAAAGGTCGAATATAACATCCTAATGTACACTGTGTCCAAAATTAAGCCTCAGCTACTCTATATTCTGGAAGATATGATCCCTCCAAGTTAGGGTTCCAGCCTCTTCTAGGATTCATCCCTAAACAGGACACCTGGAGAGAATTGCTATATCTTGGGCTACAAAGGTCTAAATGAAATTTCAGAAGATGTTCCAAAAAGGGCATGGACTGTACTTTCTGTGGTCCGAGGTTCAAACTCAGAAGATTAAAAAGTGACACGTGGCAGTCTGTACAACTTCGCTGTTCTAAACAGTCTTGTAACAGGTCACCTTGGGAAAATGATCATAAGTCCCAATTGGTGAAACCAATTTTGATGAAACTTGTGGTGTTGGAACAGGGACATGCGAGGCTACCTCAGTACGAAGTGGCAGACACAGAGGAGTAGTAATTTCAGAGATGGTGCAGAAACAGTATTAGGCATTTCTGTAGGAGAAATTGGAAAACTAGGGCTCCCTGTTCCGGGAGCTTCCCTCCACTGTTTTCAGAAAAAGAGTACATTGGACAGCTCAACTTGAAGAGATATATCTTTCTATCCAATCAGATCTAAAAGATTCCAAGTTTTGAAAATTAGGGTTTCTCTAACAAACCCAAGATCAGCCAGCTCCGGAACCAGGACAGACACCTCAAATCGGTAAGATCTAATCTTTTTCTATTTTAATTTGAGGTTCTCATCAGCTTGATGATAAGCTTGGTGAAGTTGACAACTTCCAAGAATGGAAGTTTTTGATCTCTCTGAAGAAAATGAATTTGACACCTACATGAGTAGAGAGGTTCTAGTTCCAGAGGGAGATGAGGCTCAAAGCCTTACACCAAAAGAACTTGGTCAAGGCCAAGAAGATCATTGTTGATTCAGTCACGAATCAACTTGTACCACAAGTGTCTTCCCTAAAGACACCGAAAGAGATGTTTGATTCCTTGACCAAGCTATTTGAAGGAAAGAACATACATCGGAAGATGGCCTTAAGAAACAAATTGAAGAGGTAAAAGAAGAAGTGAAGAATGCAGAAGTGGTGATAGCCACCTTGAATGGCCTCCCAGGATCATGGGATTCATTCATGCGAGCAATGTGTGCCAGAAGGAAGTGATTACTTTCAGCTGACTCTGGGAAGAAGAAGAAGCTCAACTCATAAAAAGAGAAGAAGAAGATGGGAGCAATTGAAGATCAAGCTCTCACCATTCAAGGAAGATCCCTCAAGCGATGAGGAATATGAAGAACTCAATTCTTGAAGAACCTCTTATCAATCTTATCATTTGGATAAGAAATGATGATTTCATGAATGAAAAAGATGATGAATCAGAATGATCAAGAAGGAGTCTACCCACGAAACAAATAAAAGATAAGTATTCAATTGTCATTTCATGATATTGTTTTGTATTCAGTTGATGTGTTATGTATGATAGAATGCTTGCATTAATAACAGTATGTATGTGATGAGTAAGTAGCTCAAGGTGCTATACACCTCTCCATTGCTACTTATCTAGAATGAAACCTCCTTGTTGACATATTAGTTTAGCACACAATATCAATGATGTCATCTAGAAAGTTTCCGTGAGATATGGATGAATGTTGTATTGGTTAAACAGTTGCATGACGCATAAGAATTTGTCGTTATGTATATGTTCTATGAAATGGTTCTAACCATGCTACTGGTGCATTTGAATTGTAGGAAAGGTCCTGTACAACCTCCTACAAGAAAAGAAGCATGAGACTTGTTTCGAAGAACAAGTGATGACATTTCAAGATTCACTCCAATAAATCTGAAGCTCCCGGGTTTAGAGACATCGTGACGGAAGAAAGAGCTTCAGAGAGTGGTAGATCCACCTCGAAGGATGAAGACCACCATGGGTACGAGAGATAACTCAAGATGAAGAAAAGAATGGCGAGACTTCCAAACCAAAGTAAGAGGCCTCAGACACACTCTAGTTGTGTAACACAGTTGGGTGACATCATTGATGCTAACCTTTCCCGCTATGAAAGAAGTTATGATCAAAGAGTAACAGTTGATCATGGGGAATGATGTATACGATATGGTTTCGAGACATAAAGGGAAGTATGTAGTATCTTCCATATGGATCTACAAGAACAAGTGTACAAAGCAAGGTTCGTGATTTGCGTCAGAAAGAATAGACTATGACATGACATACTCTATTGACCAGACCTACTAGAAGTATATATCAAGCATAGAACCACCTATACAGAATGAAGAGGGAAGATGATACTCCACTTCAGGGGGAGTGACTATAGAAGATATCTGAGTTCGACATGGTATGACATGATGGGTAGCTTCCTGATGGATCGAGACTTTACCAAGAGTAAAGTGGGTTTCAACCTTCAAGGTTGAATGCAAAAGACTAGGATATGTTGATGACCTAACAAGATGAACTCATGGAAGATGTTATGATGAAAGAATACTAGAATGATGTTTGTGATATAGTACTCAAACCAGAAAGCAAGAATGTGGTATCTTCCAAATGGATTTGCAAGATAAAATATGTTGCTGATAGAAGTAAGGAAAGACTTGTGGCTAGAGGTTTCTATAAGAAAGAGGAAATTAATTCCGAAGAGACACTTACTTCAGGAAGCAAGGTACACTTCCTTCAAAACTATCATGGTAGTTGCTTCCATGATGAAGTAAAGACAAGCCTTCCTTAATGGTATGATTGAGGAAGAGTTTTACATCAAATAGTCACAAGGATTTGAAGTTGAAGACAGATGGACTCACGTATGCAAGTTGAAGAAGGCCCTCTATGGCCTAAGCAAGCTCCCAGAATTTGGTATGGAAGGATAGATAGTTTTCTGACGAAAGCCGATCCTAACCTTTACTTCAAGGTTATAGAAGATGAACATGTCATACTATTACTATATGTGGAACTGGATGAGCTATTCCTGACAGGGAATGAGAAACAGATTGTAGAATGCAAGAAGAAGCTCGCTGAAGAATTTTAGATGAAAGACCTTGGGTTAATTTCCTAGGTCTGGAAGTATGGAAAAGTTCAGAAGGAATCTTTCTCAAATAGGGAAAGTATGCAATAGAGATATTGAAAAGATTCGATATGTTGGAATGCAAAGCCATGGCCACACCCATGGATTCCAACCTGAAGTTGTTAGCTAATGACTCATCAGAGTTAGTGGATGTGACTCAATACAGACAGATTATTGGGTCATTAATGTACTTAACAAATACCAGACCAGACATTTGTTTTGTTGTGATCACCTTGAGTCAATATCTTGTTCAACCTAGATGGGTTCACCTGAGAGCCGCAAAACATGTGATGAGATATCTGAAAGGGACTATAGACTTTGGTCTATACTATGATGGAAACCATGACTACAGATTGTATGGCTATACAGATGCAGATTGGGCTAGAAGTATCTCAGACAGGAAAAGCACATCAGGTAGATGCTTTTGTTTGGGGTCTGCTATGAGTTCATGGTTTAGCAGGAAACAGTCCAGTGTTTCTCTTAGCACGGCTGAAGCAGAATACATAGCAGATTGCTCTGCTAAGTTGTGAAGCCATATGGCTTTGGAAGCTGATATCAGGTCTCTATGACCTGAAGATGGATACTACAATGATTCTATGTGATAACCAGAGTTGTGATGACAGAGAACCCTGTGTTCCATCGTAACACATAGAAATCCAGTATTTCTACATATGAGATAAGATGCAGATGATGATGTTTCAGTATTTACATACTGTAGATGCAGATGATGGTGATTCAGTGTTTCTATACTGAATATAGAGATGATGATGCTTTCAGTATTCCCATACTGAAGATATAGATGATGTTTCAGTATTTACATACTGTAGATGCAGATGATGGTGATTCAGTATTTCTATACTGAAGATATAGATGATGATGCTTTCAGTATTCACATACTGGAGATACAGATGGTGATAGTTCAGTATTCACATACTGGAGATACAGATGGTGATAGTTCAGTATTCACATACTGAAGATGTAGATGATGATGGTTTAGATGATGATGTGTTTGACGAAACATCTGTCTCGGGTAAATTTCGAACACTTTCGAGACAAGCCTGGTGTTGTTCGGAAAGACCTTCCTCGAAAGGCGGAGTAGTGATGTTGCAGTGGGATTGTATCATCCCTGGGCACTTGCCCTAAAGTGATCCGGTGACCTCGGTCCTGGAGAATGAAGAGGTATTGTATCATCCTGGGACATCTGTCCAGAATAGATCCGGTGACTTCGGTGCTCAAGAATGTAGTAGGATTGCATCATTCTTGAACTTCGGTTCAGAAAGGTATTCGGAGGCTTCGGTCCCCGAGAATGTGGCAAGATTGCATCATCTTTGAACTTCGGTTTAGAAAGGTATCCGGAGACTTCGGTACCCGAGAATGTGGCACGATTGCATCATCCTTGAACTTAGCAGAAAGGTATCCGGAGACTTCAATCCCCGAAAATGTGGTAGGATTGCATCATCCTTGAACTTTGGTTCAGAAAGGTATCCAGAGGCTTCGGTCCTCGAGAATGTGGTAGGATTGCATCATCCTTGGACCTTTTCCTAAAGTGATAGGGATTGATTATCCCGTAATCAATCCGATGACTTTAGTTGTCGAGAATGTGGTAGGATTGCATCATCCTTGGACCTAGTCCTAAAGTGATAGGGATTGATTATTCCCTAATCAATCCGATGACTTCAGTTGTCGAGAATGTGGCAGGATTGTATCATCCCTGGACTTAGGTCCAAAAGTGATCCGAAGACTGTTGTCTTCGTGTTGTGGATTGCAGGTTCTTGCTGATGATGACGTACTGATCGAAAGATCAAAGTGTGATGATGATGACGTACTGATCGAAAGATCAAAGTGTGATGATGATGACGTATTGATCGAAAGATCAGAGTATGATGATGTTGCTGAGCTCAAAGTATGAAGATGTTGTTGCTGATCGAAAGGTCAAAGTGTTGATGTTGATGTTGTTGATCAAAAGGTCAAAGTGCTAATGATGATGTTGCTGATCGAAAGGTCAAAGTACTGATGATGATGTTATCAATCGAGCAGTCAAAGTGTTGCTGCTGCTGAAGATTGAAGATGAAGACTAAAGATGATGTTGAAAAGCTTCCAATGATTTATAGATGTGTTACCCTGATGATGTTGATGATGTCCTCTCTCTCTCTCCTACTATTGTTGTTGTAGAATACCCTTCTCGTCAAGGGGGAGTGTTGAAATATTGTAACTTCGAAGAATATTCTATATGTATCTTTTGTGGTCCCCGATGGTCCTACCGGGAGAACCACTTGTATTACTTTATACCCCGATGCTTCTAATCGGAAGAACTAATAAGAGTCATGAGGTAGTCCCCTCAAATTGTAAAGGTGGGTCATTAGCACCCCAGTTGTGGTTACTTAAGCCTAAATGTTTAACTCGAGCCTACATGTCGGAATTAATTATTAAAGTGAACAGACAAATATAAATAGAGATGTGGCGCTCCTCATTTGGAACACACCCACTCACTTGTGCAGCGCATGAGAGAGAGAGAGAAAGAGCTGTGGCTGGAGAATAAGGAGGATCAGTCCTTTGGGTTTTACCTTTTATCTTTTTGGGGCATCTATATTGAGGAAGCTTTTGCTGGGTTTTTCCCTTTAGGGTTTTCCCAGGATAAATCTTTGTGTTCTTTTTTGTATGGTTGTGCTTGTCTATCTTTCAGTGATCTTTTGGCTTATGGTTATGCTATTATGATGCTAAATGTTTTAAGATCTGATATAACCATTAAAATTCAATATCTATCATCTTCTCAGCTATTTCCATGGCTTTCTTCAAGTTGTCAGCTTATTTGTCTCTAAGTTGGTACCTAATTTCTCACTTGAATGCTTCTGTGTAATATATGAGAATTGAGGTATCTGATGGTATAATATGACCCGGGCATCTGCCTACCATATCACTGAACTTTTTATTGAACTCTTCTATGGTTTTGTTTTCCTTCTTTTTAGTGTTTGTTAAGGTAGCCAAAAGGTTCCTTTTCTCTTTCTTATCTCCCCATCTTTTATTGAAAGCAATTTCAAATTCCTTGAAGGTCTTGATACCGTCGTCATTCAGGGAGGTGAACCATTCAAAGGCATCAGCTTCAAGAGATAAGGCAAACAACCTCATCTTAACATCTTCATGGTTGACGCTGTGACACCATTTATTGTAGCATTGTGAAAAAGCCAACAAATGAGACTTAGCAATTATAGCATCGTTTCCATAAAAAGATGGCACCTTCTCAATGGCTTTATCTGGGATGTTATGAGGCTGCCCAATTACGGCAGAATAATCCAGAGGTTTAAACAAAGTACCCATGGTACTATGTAAATTATTTGATTGAGAAGTATCAACAAATAAAAGGTGAATATCTAAGATTGACTCAGATGAAAGATAGTAAAGGATCTTACGAGAAGCTAGCTTTCTTTTCCTCCTATGGTAAACCTTTTCAGGACCAAGAATGAACCGAAGAAAGCCTTCAGAGTTTCTTCTTGTAGAACGCCTTGGTAGAATTAAAGGTTGTGGAGTCGCCAGATGATTTGAGTAAGTTGATTAAACTACAACATTCATCAAACAAAGCAAAAACAAGAATGAAAACTCAAAATTCGTATTCCGGGAATATAAAGATTTATGCCCGGCAACGGCACCAAAATGTTGCCGCCTAATTCGCACCTTGGGTAACATGGCAGAAATCTTCAAGCCAATGGGTGCAACCTTGGGAGCAAGCTTGAGCCAAGTGCTGTCACCTGATACTCAGCTCCTACGTCTAGTCCAACTCCTAGCAAAGCCAAGGGGGGTGGACCTAATGAAAAGTAAAATCTAAGGTTTTTAATCTATGAAAGAAATAATTGATTCTAGGAGTTTACGTGAAATGAATTAAAACCTTAGCAACGAGTTACTGCAAATGAATTGAATTATAACAACAACAACATTTATCATTCACACACCATTTAAGACAATATGTGGAAATTGATTTAACCAATACAAAACGAAGAAGACCAGTGCCAGGGAAATGGAGTGCTTATGTATGAGGGTTGTTGTTGTAGTCTCAGATAGGTATTGTTGCAGTGTCTTGTTGGTAAGTTTTAGAATTAATTAGATGAGTGGATTAAGGAGTGGGTAAATTGTTGGTTTATTTTATTTTTGTGGTAATGATCTTGATTAGCTTAGGGGATGGGAACTCCCAATATACCCGGACGTACGAGGAGTATGTCCAAAACCATTACCTGATGCGGCTCCCCGTAAGGAATATGTGGGCTGGTTGGAGTCTCTGAGACTTGTTCAACACTACACCAACAAGGGTGTACCCTAATGGTCTCTCGAAGTCACTCCCCAGTTGTTCTCAATTCCTTTGTGGATTTTGCCACCGCAACGACTTAATTCGCGGCATTGGATTTTCTCCTGGGGAGAATTATTTTGAAGTGGAAAACTAATAAAGATAGTCACCTAAATCCCTTTCTGAGACTACCAACTGATCAAACGAAGCAGCAGTGGAAGTAGAGCATACGAGGATGAAGGCCTTGTAAATTTTAAATGTTTTTTAGAACAAGTTTTATGATTTAAAAAAAAAAGTAAAACCCAGGAGTCTCTTTCCAGATTCAGTACTCGTGCAAGCCCTTATCCATGAACCTATACTCGGGAAAGCGAGGGGGTTTATTTTAAACTCAGCAGTGCATAATAAAAAATTGAAGTTTTTTAATTACTACACTGCTCAAATATTTTCCCTTATGGTACTTCGGTATAGCACAGTGGGTAAGTATTCAGATTACTTTTGTAAAACTTAAATAAAACATGAAATGATAAAGAAAAACAACTACGCTGACAACATATAAAGAAAACTAGAAAAGGACACCGACACAAATCCCCCCAAGGGGATGGGGACCGGGCTCTAATGAGCCTACTCAAACTTTATTTTTTGCTTTTACAATGATGCGAAAGAAAGTACACTTTGGTCCTCAAATTGGGATCCAAAGGCTTACAACTTGTAAGAAGAATAATTTTTATGTGAGGGGAAGCTTCGTTTGTCTTCTTTTTTGTTGATTTTCTGAAAATTTGCCAGAGTTTCCCTCTCTAATATCGCAAACCTGCAAAAAATAGCCAACAAATATTAGTGGAATGTGCCCAACAGCACTCTTAAAGTTTTCCCAAAAAATTCTAAGTAACAACTGACTATAAAAAAAAGGAAAAAACTAAGTAAGGCAAGCTAGAAAGCTTTCCTTCTTAGGATCTTTTCTTGCCTCTGGAAGAGAATGGCAAGCAAATCTCAAGCACTATATGCCAAATAAATCAAATGAAAGCTCTTTAATCTTCTTAACTAAGTACTTTGAAATTTTAACTTTAAACTTGCGAGAAGAAGGCTAGATCTAATGTTTTAAAGAACTACTTAAAATTACGCAATAAGATCTAGATTTGGAAATTTAAATCTACTTTATATATGTCTTTGAAATGTAGATCTAAGCAAAGTAACAATAACCAAAGTAAATTTGAAATTTTTTTGGATCAAGAAGTGATAGGACCAGATGGAGCAAGAAGTAGAAAATGGATGGTGACGCCTCCTTTGGTGGGATTCGAGGAATGATGCTTTCTCTATCGAAATTACTAGAGAAAAGGGAGAGCCCACTCGCTCATCAAATGCTCCAGCTCGGGCTTCCTGTAAAATAACTTCAACAAAATACCAAGGGGATTAAAAGCACCTGTGTGAAATGATAAGAAGATAAGCAGTATTATAGATCCATACAAGAAATCATATAAAACTTGGTAATCTAATATATTCCACAATAAGAAGTAACCTAACAAGAATCACTTCCTATTCTTCCCGAAATGTAAATTTCCTTACGAAGACAAGTAAACCCAACAAATGCAAAATATGAAAGGAGTTGATACAGATTACCTCAATGATTTAGCATAAAGACAACATCAACCAAACATCTATGGATCCCACACGAAAAGTTCCTTCAAAGCCTTTTATTAACAATACTAAAAAAAAATAATACAATGTATGCAAGCAAAGGTTCAACCTTCCGATCTTAAACAATGGAGAAGTGACTCGCTTAAATAGGAAAAGAGAGACCCAGGGGGGCCTCACCAATACTGAAGATCAACCCGGAGTGTAACTGAGTTGAGCTGAGCTAAATCGAACCAATCAGAAGAATCGATGGGGTGATTATTAGTTTAACTGAAGAGTTGGTATGGAAGAGGTGCCACCTCAGATGAGGTAGGCAACCTCAACCTACCAATCAAGCCACCTCACACACCCAACTCACATGTGTTCTATCTCACGCGATTGTACGGAATCAAGGTGATGTGAGCTCCACCAACAAGATATTCGCTTGGATTTAGTATATGATAGACTCATAATTGATTACACCAAGGTTTAACAACTAAAGAAAAAATGGGGTCCATTATTGGCTAGCGTAACCTCCAACCAATGCTAGCATGATGATCACCCACCTCATGGTTGACGTCACCCTCCTTACATGGTCACGCTACCTTACCCAAACCAACGTGTGGTGAAATCATAAACCAAAGTTTGAAAGCTAGTGTGGATAATAAAACCGGGGGGGGGGGTCCACTCTTGGTTAGCCCAACTCCCTTCAACATATTCACGATTCCTTGAAACTTGACGTCATCACCATTTAAACTCTCGTTACAATAAAACTCTAATAACACTTTGACTTATTATGTGGAAGAGGGGCGCATGAGGTGGGGGACCCATGCCATGTCACTCCAATCAATTTTTAATTGATTTTTGACCTCTCTTAAATTTTTAACTTTAGTGTCAATATGTCCAAATTTAGCATTAAAATGCCATCTTGATGCACTTTTAGCCAAATAGTGCCTCACGGGGCATTTCGGTTGCCCGACTGATGTGGAAAATCGTCCTTGGGGTAAAGTGGACGCTCTCAATGTCAAAACGAGCATCCCCACGTTAGAAACAGACTATGTATCTAACTTTTATTACATTCTCAAGTTTTTTTAATTAAACCATTAAGAAATGGCTTAAAAAACGGAAAACTTTATTTTTTTCGGAAATTGACGAAACTCTAGAGGGACCTAGTACATGTCCATACGACTCAATTCAAATGCCTAGCATGTTGAAAAACACTGACACGAAGGCTCTAATAACCTCCTAAGGCCGAAACACCAAGATGACTACCCCAGCTTTGGAGGTGTGAGTGAAAAACTCAGAAATTATTAGTCGTTCGTTCAACAACCAGTAATAACCAAGGGAAAAAACACTCTGGGCTAGTCGTCTTGATACTCAAGTCTGGGAAGCTGAGCCTTTTATAAAAAGTTAAATGCAAGGACATTTTTTACAATTTCCCCAAGGGGGTATGAACATGTGTTACAAAAAATAAAATAGCCATGAAGGCCTAAAAGGACTTCTGAACTCTGAATACGAACAAGTATCTTATTCATCATTGGCAGCTCACTGAAAGTCCAACTAGGTGCAGCCTAGTCGATAACACACGAAATGCTCCATGTGATCCTCAAAATCCCTGCTGGTGATGGATGATTCTCTCTCCACACAACCGCTAGCAAAGAGAGAAAACTCTCTCTCAAATCTAGCAGAATACTCATCAGTCTCTGCTGAAGCTGTTGTTTGTTGTTTCTTCTTCTTCTTGTTTGGGCATTGTCCAACATAATTCCCAAACTTCTAACAAGCAAAGCATTTCCCTTTGCGCATGTCATTTTCTCCATTCTGTTGCTTGGTTCCACCCTTGGAACCCTTCTTGAACTTCTTCTTTCCCTTTGCTGCTAAGGCCACATTCTCCTCATCATCCTTGCCGTGAGATGTACTGCCCTATCCATATCCCCTACGGATCTCCTCCTGTATGAAATCATCCCAAAGACGATCCCATGTAGGCATGTGCTCACGAGCAACAACGGACTCAACAAAAACATACCATGGCTTTGTCATGCCATTCACTGCTGTACAAACCAACTCTGCATCCAACACCCTTTCTCCCACTGCTCTAAGCTCATCTCGAACCTGTGTAATCCTAGTAAGGTAGGAGACCATGTTCTCCCCCTTGTTCATCTTAATGCTCTTCAGTTTATCCCTTAACACCATTTTCCGATTTTCATTGGAACTTTGGTAAAGGTTGGTCAATGCGGTCCACGTCTGATGAGCATAGTCTTTTCCATAAATATGTGGTGTGATATGGTCTTTAATGGCATCAAGTAACATTCTTTTTGCTTTAATGTCTAGTTTATCAAAGGAGTCCTTATCAGCTGCAACTGTAGGAATAATGACAAGATAAGTGGCAATATTATTAACTATTTCCCATAGTTCATTCTACTATAATAACAATACAATCCTAGCCTTCCATGAACTAAAACTAAATGCCCCATCCAACCTGTCCTCAAGCCTAAGTCCGGTAGCCATCGTTGCAAAAGAGTTCAAGAACCTGTTCTTCTCAACAACCATGTTTTCCTTTATTTCTCCAAGTCTGAAATTTATTTATGTGTGTAATTTTCAGCCTTCAATCATGCTCTGATACCATGAAAATTTTCAAGAACCCCAACTTGGTTTCAGTTTCAGTACTGCATATGGTTTAATGCCCAAACCCCATCATGCATGTACATTAAAAAATTACAAATTTTAATTGAAAACATGAAACACATGAGATTTATTTTCTTCTTTTTGAACTCTGAAAATTATAGCATCTCTAATCTCATACTCAAGAATTTTAAATCAGCCACACATGAAAATAAACACTCGGAATTTTTGGTCAAATTGACCTAAGAAAAACCCCGAAGGGAAAACCTGTTCTTTAGAGAGAGATTTTATTTTTCAGGCAAACAAAGACAAAAAAATTACATCACTACTTATCTCAGTATTTCTTCTCGAAATACATGTCAAATCAACCTTAGGAAAAATTCTGAACAAACTTTCACATTCTGAATTTTTTCCAACACCTCGATTTTCGTGCCATTACGACTCACACATGCCACTGTACGGTCAGTTCTCTGCCTCGAAAAACCTGCAACTGTATGGTCTGCTACAACATTAAATGTTGTCCTGTTTACCTCGAAAATCATGCCCACTTGCTTCGATTTTCGTGATGTTGTACGGAATAATACAGTACGGCCCTGCCTCAAAAAGCGTGTTGCTGCTATACGATTTACAGGTGTAGGGATTAAAAATGTCCCTTTAAAATAAAGTCATTCTCATCTTTTTTTTAATTAGGCTAGGTACCACATTTTAAAGTGTCCTTGTCCACCCTAAGGCATGAGTGGACAAACACTTCCTAGGTAAAAATTCAACAATCAAGACTGGACCGGTCATATTGAACTGGCAGGGCCCAAAAATCTGAACCTAACTAGAACAAAAAAAAAACTGACCAAAAAACCAGTCGACCAAAAACTACAAAAAATATTCAGTTTGTGTAAAAAAACATATATATTCATTAGAGGAAATTTGAAGTCTAAAATGGGCCTCCTAAGGAAAATAATAAAATAATATTTATTAATTTTGGAGGAAGAAAGAAAAAAACTACTTTTTTTGTTCGTATTTTCAACATATCTCCTTGTGTTTTTACTAAAATTTCGAGTGGGAGGACTCGTTGGATGCGGAATTAAATTCCCATCCAACGAGTACCCACACTGCTGTTGAAATATTAACAAGGAAATATGCAAATGAGTAAATTTTGCATGAAAGTGAAATTAAGGTTTTGGAACTGTAATTAGGGTTTCGGTGACCTAATTTCTCAGTGACTTATAAAAGAAAATCAGAGGGTAAAGTCTTACCAAGCTTTTTGGCAGACAGGGAGAGAATTCATCTTCATTGGATTATAAATCAGTGCTACACGAATCAAGGGAAGGGCTCATACCACTTGAACAATTGAGGGCGCATTCCTGAGGAAGCAAAGAGGACAAATCTTCAAAGATTGAAGAGTTGTTTCTTCCGTACAGTGTCAGAGGTGATTCACTGATACTCTTCAGAGACTGAAGAGCAGTAACAACAACAACAACAAAGTGGGTAGCTGGTGAGGAGGATGTGAGCAGCAGCACCAGCAGCATGTCACACGTGTGGGTGACGTTAAGCAGCTGTTGGCACGTGTGGGAGGCAGAGAGGGCCTAGAGAGCTGAGGGTTCTTCATCAGTGACTGAGGAAGTCAGCAAAGGAAGAAATGGAAAAATATATTTTATTCTCCGCTCTCTCCGAGTTCGTGACACCTGGAAATGACACATTGCTAATTGATAGTGGTGCTTCAAAGCACATGACAGGTCAAAAAAAGACTCTCTCCAATCTTGAAGAAAAGGACTCCCCTCAGAAAGTTTCACTAGGAGATGACTATCAATATCCTTGTTACCAACTGAGTTGCAGCTATTTGGACTTTCAAGCGAGCCGATAAAGTTGAACAACCACACTTGTTCATTCATTAGAGTTCAGAAGTCCGCTAGGCCTTTTTGGGGTTTTTTTTAAATGAGTTTTTGTAATACATGTTCATAGCCCCTTGGGAAAATAGTAAAAAAAGAGCTAGCATGGTCAATTTTATAAAAGACTCAGGTTCCTAGACTTAGACACCAAGCTGACTAGCCCAGAGTGTTTTTTTCCTCGGTAATTATTTGTTGTTGAACAAACGACTAATAATTTTTGAGTTTTTCACTCACACCTCCAAAGTTGGGGTAGTCGTCTTGGTGGTTAGGCTTTACGGGGTCATTAGACCCTTTGTGTCAATGTTTATAAACATGCTAGGCATTTGAATTGAGTCGTATGGACATGTGCTAGGTCCCCCTAGGTTTTGTTCAATTCTGAGAATTATTTTTTTTCCGCAAAATTAGGCCATTTTTTAATTGTTTAATAATTTTTTTTGTAAATGGCATAGAAGATGGGTCCGGAGTCTTTTTGGCGTGTGGAGACTCATTTTCACAATCATGGCGTCCTCTTCACCCTGGGACCCACTTTTCATATGATTCGGGCGGTTAAAACACTCCGTAAGGGATTGTTTCTCTAAAGGAGCTACAAAGTGGTCAATAAATGCTAAAGATATGACAAATTGGCACTTTTCAAAACTGAGTGGGGGCATGCTAAGTCATATATTTTTAAGTCAAAATCAATATGGCATCACTCCTAATGTGAAAGGCGACTTAGACTTTATTTAAGTCATGAAGTTGAAGTGTTTTGAGACCCCACCACAAAGAGCTAAAGTCACCTTCATGTGAATAGTTCGCCCTCCCTCTCTCAAATTGGCGAGAGATTGTTTGACATGGCAAGTCAAAGTGATGTGGCAAGTGAGTCCCCATCAATTAGCGACTCTTTCTAAACATCAAAGCGTCAAAACTTAAGAATTTTTTAAGAGTTGTGAATCATGAAGTCTGTGGATGACGCCATCCTCACAAATTGGCGAGAGGTTGTTTGTTTTGGCAACTTGGAGATGTGGCGAATGTGGAGAGGGTTGTTGGGAGTTTGGTGAGGGGCGCACCTCTCTTGGAGAGGTGGTGTTCTCTTCTTGAATATTAAATCAATCAGGATCCGCTCCATGAAGTTGACTTCAAATCCACTCTTCTGCTAGTGGTGGATTACCCCTCTCCTCTCTCATTTGGTTACTTAAGCGGGCATCATTTCCTCATTTTAGCACGGTTAGAGGACTGAAGGATCCGCCCAAGCTATGAAGCTTTGTACCGTAATTATTTTTCTGATTAATAGAAAGACTTTGGAGGCCCATGGTGTGTTGC
Organism: Pseudotsuga menziesii; assembly: GCA_001517045.1. NCBI lineage: Eukaryota > Viridiplantae > Streptophyta > Pinopsida > Pinales > Pinaceae > Pseudotsuga > Pseudotsuga menziesii. The sequence goes on from LPNX011204920.1 coordinate 573,991, forward strand.
ATTAGTGTGTGGATGAATAATGTCACTGGCATATGAGGTAACTATATCGCTGCCTTATTCTTTGCTTAATGTGGTGATCTATCTGGCCTTAAGATTGTTGTTAACATATAGGGGAAATGATTCTAGTTTGATTTCATTTACTATTCGCTGCTTATAAAGATCTAGGAGTGGCAGATTGTATTAGGTTGTACTTATGCTCTCTCAATCTTCATTTGTTGAAATACCAGATTTGATCCCCTTTGTGCAAGTATTGTTAGTGATGCAGGTTTCCTAGCTTGATTGCAGTGGTTGATCTCAGTTGAATATACCATTCTTCACTCAATTTTAAGAAAGACATAGTCCCTCCACTTCCCACCATTGGATTCCTTAGATCTGGACACTCTGCTTGAGCATTTCCTTCTTCCTTCTTTCCTTCATCTTTAAAATTAAACTTTTTATTTGGTTCTGGTTACTTTGCTTGTTTATGAGTATCTATATTATTCTAGTTGAAAGTATTTGCTAGATCTCATTCACAAGTGTTAAAAAAGTTAGATCTCGTAAATCTTCAAGGTTTCATAAGCATTCTAAGTAGATCTAGTTTAAGAAAGTTCTCTTCTAGCAAGCATTTTAAAGTAAATCTTTGTCTTATTTTAAAGAGTCTTTTCTTTGATCATTTAAAGTTAAATCTTGCATCCAAGTACAAAATCATATTGGTTGTCCAAAAAGCAAGCCAAGAACCCAATGAAAGCTTACTTTCCTTGGTTATTTTGCATTTTTTATTAATTTTTTTCAACTTAGAATTTTGTCCAAACACATTTCCAAAATGTTTTTGGGCACATTTCACTAATAATTACTTTATGGTTTTTAGCAAGTCCATTAAAAAAGAGGAGGAAGTGCAGCCCAAAAATTGATATTTGGGCCATCCGGAGCTCCCCAAGAGTTTCCCCTCCTTCCGCAACCTTTTTTTTCTAAAGATTTGTAAGCCCTTGGGTTACGTTTCTATAAGAACCAAGTGGCCTTTCCTAACAAGCATTGTAACCAATCATAATAAAAGTATTTGAGTAGGCTGTCTAGAGCCCACTCTCCATCCCCCAAGGGAGGATTTGCATCGGTGCCAAATTTCGTGATTTTCTTTTTAGTTTAGTTTATCTTTTGCAGATTAGTATGCTTTAATAAGTTTCACATTTGTTATATCATTCATTTGTCAAAGTGATACAAATACTCACCCCACGACTTCCCTAGTTACCCGAAAGGGGAAAGAGATGCGTGGTAGGACTAATTAGAAAACTATTACTTTTTTATCTTATGTTGCTTTTACTGTTCATATAATTTATGCCCTGTTACGCTGCACCTATACCTCGTGCACCTTTAGGTGTACCCAAGGAGAGGGATAATTTTTTCAATCAGGAGAGTTGTTATCAAGCAATGGTGGTCATGGTTGGGCCCTTTGGTCATCCTTTAGGGGTACTATGGCTTAATGACACTGCTGACTACCCTTTATTGGGGTTTTTAACCTCTGGGTTGGTGTCCAGGGCCCCTAAGGGTTGGCCACTGGGTCACATAGCTCCATATCCTGTTTATGTGCTCTGGTGGCTTTTGCTTCAGCTGTGAGACATTTGTCTCCCTTCACAGCCACTTAGGATACCCTCCTGGCCCTTTAGTCAGTGGGTTCCTGCCCTCCCTGGTCTTTTCTCCTCAAACGAAAGGCACCATCCATGCCAGGCCTTTTCATGCTTTGAGGAGGGTGTTGAGGGATTTTACAACATCCTAGGGGTTAGATGGGGTATAACGCCCTCCCTCCAGCTCACTCCAGCCTTTCGTTCAAAGTGATTCCTTATTTGAGCATGTTTTGGCACCTGGGGGTACAAATACCCCAAGTAGCCTACCTTGAGCCTACCTTAGGCTATATTTTATTATTATTTTCTTTTAATTTTTAGTTGACATTTTAAGTTGACTTATTTTAAGGCATGTATGCCTGGATATTTTATAAAAAGTGAGTGTGAGATCATATAAATAGATCTCCTTACTCTCATTTTAAAGACAAAACTTATGGGATAATACACTATGCACTCATTTTACCCCTGCTAGTGCTCTTTGGATGGGTGGGCTTTCTTGAGGAAGTTTTTCTGGGTTAATGCAAGTTTTTTCTGGTAATTCTTTGGTCAAGTTCTTTGCTTTGTGATGTTTTGATTTGTTGGATGAACACAAGCACAAAAATGTTAGGCTTCTCATCTTTTTGTTTGAATGTTGGTGGATGTGCATGTTCAAGTCTTGGTGGTATCCCTAGTGCTGCACTTTTTTCTAGGATAGGCCATTACCTTTCATTCTTGTCACCTTAGCAAATTGAAACACATCTTCTGGTGAAGGTGCCCTAGGGTTTCTCCTTAGTTTCTCTAGGCTAGTTGGTTGACCTAAGAACTCTTCCTCTCTAGGTTAGCCATCCTCCCTAGATGCCTTAGGATGTGGTAGGTCTTTTTGCTAGGGTTAGTTTCCTTGGTTTTCACACCTTTTATCTTCTAAAAAACTAGTTCTAGAGTTAGTTTAGGATTAGTTTTAGGTCAAATTTAGGTCTGCAATTTTATGTTAGAAACCCTAAAATTCAAAAAAAGAAATTGCACTTTTGGGCCTCCCTAACATTTTGGCCACCTTCCCTACAAATTCGCCCTAGCCTCTAAATCCATAAAAACCCTAAGGCGAAATTAGAGGGAACCCTAAAAATACAAAAATCGCAAAAATCTCAAAATTTGCCCGAAAAGGCCCTAAAACAATCCTAATTCTGCCCTAAAAGCCCTAGCCTACCTTTAGGAACCTAACAGTCCTAAAACCTCCCCTTTCCTCCCCTTTTCTTTCGCTGTCTTTCTAGCTCCCTCCACACCTTCGCTAAGGCCTTCCACCCCTTGGTCACTCTACGGAACTTGTCCTAACCTTCGGGCTTGTCTTTAAAGGTGCCTTTGGGTTGCCTTCTACCCACGGGTTTGCTACTGCAATACCCTCCCTTTTGCCTTTTTCTCTTCACTTCTTGGCATCCCTTTAGGGCTTGAACAGTCCATAGTTCACTCCTCTTGACGTTTACACAGGCTTCCCTTTTAATGGCAGCCTGCCCCAAGTACTTCATGCCGCCCTGTGGAAAGGCCTACGATCTTCCTCAACCCGCACACCAACAAAATCAAGGGTTAGTTCGCATAGATTACTAACTAAATTGAAGTCTAGGCTACCTTTGGAAGGGGACCGCTTGCATCCTCTCTATCAGTCACACAGTATGCACACAAACACTTTTGCTAAGGGTGTCATATGAGTGTATTTTGGGCTTAATATCACCATACCACTAAATGCATGACCGCTTCAGACCTTTTGTTAGTTATCACAATATAGAATGGTTCCACTAAATTGCACATACAAACGATGTTTGAAGGCCATAATGAGTATTAATCTATGACTCATATATAATGCTACAATACTAATACTAGTGCATACTAATGTGTATTGTTTTACAATTTGGACACTTACATGACAAATGGTGATTATTCCTAGTGACGTAATAATGAAATACTGTTGTCATTGTTGCACTTAAATGTTACACAGTCTGCAAATATATACATTCATCTCAGACTTTATATTAGCTATTATAAGCACCAAATTGGATTAACTAAATGTATATGGAATCAATGTTGAATGCCTTCATGAATGTAATTTCACACTACCGATACATACTGCTGGTGTAACAATTACTACTGTTGTCATAATACACACAGTTAGCACAGATACATGTACTTGCTTCAGTCTTTGATATTGGTTGGTTATTGCAAAATTGGTTGAATGGACATAAGTTACATGCAATATAGTGGATTACTTGTTAATGCTAATACAATGCTGCTATAAAATATGACTGCGTAAGTGACTAAATGCATTCTGTTGCCTTGAGTTATTGTCAAAACTTCATGCTGTACTTGGATAACTATCTACCTTATTATATGTGCTGCTGGACTTAAGTTTTGGGCTGTGACAAATGCTTATACTTGTACTTGATTGCACATGTGTTTTGTTGGCTAACATTTGGACTTATCGTCACTATAATAACAACTCCTTCTACTCACCTTTTTAGACTCCATTAGGGCACTGATCATTAACAACCTCGAAAGAGAATACTTTGTCTTGGTGTCTTTTTTAGAGTCGTAATAGGGCTCTCCCCTAGGAGGCCTAGGATTCCAAAGTAGTTGGGAGAAGTTGACTAAGGTGACAATGGTCACTTCATCCCCATATGCTTGCCGGTGGATTGGACTGCCATTTCAACCGGTAACATTTTGGCGCTGTGGTCGGGGACCATTTCAAAATTTGAAACGGTTGATCCCGAGTCATTCACACCTCTGGCAAGAACAACATTCGATAAGAAAATTGAGGTAAGTCTTACTTGGTATTTTGAAGATATTTTTGTGAAGGACTAATCTTGCAGATCTTACCTGACAACTCCACAAAGAAAAATCCCGACAAGGCTTAACATTTTTGGCACCGTTCTTGGGGACGTTTCAAATATTGAAGCGGTTTATCTAGAGTCATTCATGCCATGGAAAAACGACACTTTGGTAAGTCTTGAAGTCCTGATTGTATATGATTGCATCCATTTTTGAAAGGACTAACCTGTAGGATTACCTGGCGACTCCACAAAGAACTCAACCCACCCCATCAATCAGGTACGCCCTTGTTTTGTGAGATTTGTTTAACTAATGTGACAGGTCTCGCCTGACAACTCCAATCAAAGAAAAATAAAGAAGTGCTCTTCAAATAGAAGGAAGCTTGACGAGATGACGTCTAATTACGAATTGTGGATGGATAAATTGGATTTTTTGCACACTCCGAGATTTCCACATAAGTATGCCATTCAAGATGGCAGGAAGACACTTTTCCCATTGTTCTAATAGTATAAGTACCATGCAGCAACACATGTGCAGGCATTCATGCAATTCATTTGAGCAAGCAACATCGTGCATGAAGACATCAGTATGAGGCTATTTCTACTATCTCTTCACCTGAAAGACAACTTATATGTTAGAAATTGGTATGAGGGTTTTCCTTGCAAAAGTTTTTCTTCACTAACGAAGTTCATCGATGCATTCAACATAGATTGGGATTACGGTATCGAAGAATAAGAAAGAAAGGCCATGATCGACAAAATATGGGAAGAAACATTGGGAAGCAGCTGGACACAAGATAATTCAAGCAACAAAATCAAAGAAGATATTCCATTTGAATTCAAAGATCCTGATAATCCAGCTACTACTGAAATGGAAATAGGTTTCGCTCCTCTTGATTTATCAAGCTTCCTAGGATATTTTAGATGAGTTACCAGAGGTATTCTGGCATGCCTTCAAGGGTGACCATGATAATGTGGCGCATCATGTGGAATGGTTTATAACTTTGGCTTCAAAATATGGTATTAAAGAAAAAGAAGATTTTTACATGCAATCATTTGTCCTTCACCTCTGAGGAAAGGCACTTGCTTGGTTTGTGAGCCTAGATAAAGGAACGATATTGTCCTTTGCAGGATTGGTGGAAACGTTCTGTAGCCACTAGGATTCGGAGCAACGTGAGAAATGGATACCTCATGTCAAGCATGTAAGGGACTTGTTCAGTAAGGAATCCCAAAACAAGGATCAGGTCAAAGCAACCATTGTTTAAGGGCTAACTGATGATATCTCAAGCATAGTAGATGAAGCTCCTCATCCAGACGAATATGATTGTGGTCCTATATACGAAGATCCAGAAGTCCTAGTTGAAGCAGTTGAAGAACAAAAAGATAGGATGAGGTCTCCCTTCCAACATGCAAAAACTCCTTATGACCTATCAGATCTCTGGGAACATAATGACAGGAATTCTGAGGACGATGGTTATTGGCCATTTATGGGTCCTGTTGCCCACCTATTTCGACTAGGTGGCAACTCCATGTACATGAAGTGTACATAATTATACCTTGGAAAAATCTGAGGATTTTTTCACTCCTGCAGGGCAATTGCCCCTTTGTAAAACAAAATGTCCGCCCCCCTGCGTGGGAAAATTACTGTAATTTGATGTGCTAGTGTGAGTCATGAGATATGGATGCCACACCATGGAACGGGTTGTTAGGGAAGTCCCCTCATCGAGTGTTTTTCCCTTTCCAATTGACCTTGTTGCGTAAACGAGTTTAATCGGTTTGGTTTTCACTCAAAATCCTCCAAAGTGGTGACGGGCGTTCTACCAGTCAATTCCATGAGGTGGCTTAGGCTTTAAAATGTAATTCATGACCATGCTAGACATTTGTCTAGAGTCTTGCGGAGTTTCGTTATGTTTTTGAATTTTTATTAATTTTTCCAGTTAATTAATTCCACCCCTTAGTGGTCAATTAACTGAGTTTTGATGTAATAATGTAATTGCTCAAGCATGGCATTTTGTAATAGGGGCTATGAATGCAAAATAAAATTGCTATGAAACCCCCTAAGCCATTGCTTCGAGTCCCATGTCGTTCTGATAAGTGGTTGAAGAGATAGACCAATTTTGGTCAGAAGGGGTCTATCTCCCCTAGGGAAATTTTTAATTTTCCTAAGTCAAAAAAAAAATCATATTATTTGATTTTGAAGAAAAAAATCAAATAATGCCATGGTAATTTTGTTTGGGGGTTGTTAAGCCTAGGAAAAATTTATTCCAAATTTTTCCACCCCCCCATGGCCTAGATTTAATTTTTTCAAGTTATTTTTAATTTTTCCTAAGTTAAAAATGGGGAAATTTTAAAAATTAAATCTAAGGTGAATTTAAATTTAGCCTAAGTTTAAAGGTTGAATAAAGTTTATTGGAGCAAATGGCAAAGTCCAAGCTATAAATGGAGGGGACGTCCAA
>LPNX011204960.1:7337-134963 GCA_001517045.1 Pseudotsuga menziesii
CGTCTGTGAACCGGAGAAACTGAATCCCCCATTTGGGCCTCCACCACCTCAATCCTCCATCACTCCGATAGCAAGCTCACTAAAAAAGGCAAGCTTGGGAAGAACACAACAGTGCTCCAAAGGGACAAAGGGATGCAGACTCAAGTATAGTTCTGGCAACAATGGACTATAGTTTCGATACTCTCAATTCTCTCTTATGCTTTCAATGTCTCAAGGGTTCCTTATATAGCTTTTCAAAGTGATACTGAAAGGTTGAATCCGTGCGATCTCAAGGCATATGGAAGGCCAGGAGTCATATGAGTTGGATCCAAATCAAGGAACGCTCCAACAGTTTTGGATTATGCACACATCCCGATGTACGCGACTATAGATGGAATATCCGCGTATGTATGCGGTTATTGGGGAAAAGGCCACGTATATCATTTTTCTAATGTTTTTAGGGATGGTCAATGATACATCAAAAGACAAAAAATGGTCCATAGGGGCTAATGAGTCTGCAGCGGGACAGGGGAAGTCCATGCAATGTGTGATTCACCTAGTGTGGTGAAATCCGCTATAACAGAAACAAATATAGAGTGCCCAGAAAACATGCTTGAAAAATGTTCGAAACAATTGCAGATCAAATGTGATATTGTAAATTTCAGCAGTAGAGTTGCTGAGAGGTTGATAGAGGTAGTGGAAAAGAAAACAAACAAATGTGTAGAATTCTTCAGGAAGATGTTGATAACTCACAACAAATGTTTGACTCCTTCAACGCAAAGGCTACAGGAATTTCCAGAGCATGAAGAACACTTAAAGTAGCTGAATGATAAGCTACAAGAAGATGAGTTGAATATTCAGCTGGTTAAAGGTTTAGATGCAAAGGTGATAAAGAGTTTAGTGGCCCAAGAAGCAGTTAGAAACTATCTACTAGAGGATTTGCTGAGAGTGACCCCTGCAAGAGTATCATATATAAAAGGCATACTGGCCAAACATGAGGTCACAGTCATATTTCTAGAGCCCATAGAGTTCGAGACAATTGCCTCAGATGCTTCATCCTAGAAACAATTAGTAGATAGTTTGACTAGGTCCACTTAAGTAGTTTGTCTCATTCACACATGGACATATTTGTAATATTTTGTATTTACTTTTTGAGAACTAAAGACAAACTTTATGTAACCGAAGGATAAGGAATCCCAAAGGTAATTTTGGAAATGTATAAATATAGGTAGGAGTGAATGAAAGAAGGAATTTTCTAGCTTTCTTATGTGAATGACTTTTTTTAAGAAGAACCACTTCTTGTTATAATAAAGAGGATCAAAATTCTGTTGGAAAAGGAGTTGTTTAAGTTTCAAATGCATGTTGTGTATATGGCTGGATGGAACTATTTCTGCTTTAGCTTAATACACAAAACTGTGAGATCGTTCTGACTTCTAGACTATTCTTATGTTGTGAATGATTTCATTTCCTTGGTATGAATCTTATGCAACAAATGAGTAATGAATGTTTTAACAAACAACGAGCTATCTCTTTGTTAATTTTTATGATGTGTTTATGTATTCCGAATTTATCATCTATCTGTAATATTCGGTGTGCAAAATATGTAGTACATTACTCATATAAATAGTAGTCTCGCTCCCTAGGGATAGGTTAGTTAGGTATTTAGTTTAACTGTTATTTTCTTTCTATAGTTCAGGGACAAAGGGGCTAAGACGGGAGGTAAGAACCTATGCATCACATTGTGAAGTCGTTGTTTCCTATTAAATTACATTTAAACTAGGCACTTACATATCATTTATATAAAAATAAAATACATAAACGGTGGGCCAGGCCACAACCAGTAAATAGAATTAAAACTTTCATTTAATCTTACAGTAGCCGGGCCGTTAACTAAATAGATTCCCCATACCAAACGATAAGCAATATGATTGGGAATAGTTATTGGGGAGAATCCCTACTGTCGGTACTTGGTATTTTCTAGGCATTAACACAAAGGAAATGACAAAATCTGCGCAGGAGGGATTCACAGAGGTAAGAACAAAACATTATTCAATATATAATGTTGTCTTGAAGAGAGCACCAAAAATTGTGACTGTGTAGGAGTTCGCATCAATCAGCACTAAGCCGCAGGTTAGGAATGTTCAAATTCCCCCGGCTGCGATTAATGCCAGAAGAGAGGACTTGAATACCTCCCTGCAGCAGTTGCAGGACATATCACTGGATATCAATGTGATGTCCACATAGATGTTGGTACACATGCAATGAGTCACCAACCAGGAGTTGACAGACAGACAAAAATAAGTCAATGATCGATTCTTGCAGTCGCAAGAGAAAGAGGAGAAAGTGCAGAAATAGGTCGAGGAGTTGTAGCAAGCAAAGGAGAAGTTGTTGGAAGAGAAAGTGCAGGAAATTAATGCGCTGAAGAAAGAAAAAGAGGAATTGAAGGTAAAGAGAGGTGAGGAGATTACAGAGTTGAAGATGGAATAATATTTCCTTGTTGTTGAGAAACCGCATCTCTTTGATAGACGAGTCAAGTTGGAAGCGACAGTTACATATTCCTGTCAACACTTCTTGGAGAGTACCACGAAGTTGGATGTCGTGGCTAGAGCACAAAGACTTGGGATTGTTATTTCCTAGTTACAGAGGGAAAACAGTATTTAGGAGGCCTTGATACACCCGGTCAGACCACCAAAGCAAATAGTAGAGCGGAAGAGTGCTATAGCATATTTGGCGACACAGCTCAATGAGCTGGAGCAAGAGGCAAAGAAAGTCATGGATGCAACTATGCAGTGTTTGGGAAACGTAGTGTAGGATGAGAAGTTGGCGCAATTGACCACATAGTTGCAGCAAGTAGAAGGGAAACTAGCGACATTGAAGATGACATTGAGAATGATGCCACCAATGGTTCAAGTCACGCAATTTGCAGAGCTGAAGGAGTTGCAGCAGCGCATTGGGAAGTCCCAGGAGTGTCAGTGAAAGCACACTGAACAGTTAGATGATTTCTAGGATATTGATGCGCAACTTTCTAGTAAGGCACCTGCTGCGTTGCTGGCCACACAGGAAGGTAAAAAGGAGATCACTGAGAAAATGATTGAGCATCCAGTCACCCATGATCTGACGACAAGCCAGGAGATAACTGAAAAGATCAGAGGACATGTGAAGGAGATTACTCAATAGCATGGAGATTTCAAGATCAAGATTATTGAGTACACTATGTGTAGCTAGCGTGGCTCGAGGGCGAGCCATAAGATTGTGTTGGGGTCTTGTTGGCAAGGGGTTTCGAATAAATTAGCTATGCAACATCGCGGATGCTACGCAATATCAAAGACACCATGTAAGTGGAAGATGGCGCACAAGGTGGATAATAGAATATTTTATATAGTTTATGTCACCTTTTGTAATTTTGGACCATATTTTGTGGATATTGGTCATTATTTTGTAGAATTGGTTAAGAATTAGTTAGAAGTTGTCTAAGTGGACCTTGAATGTATAGGCGCAAGCCTATAAGTAGATGAAGAATTGTAAGTGTGAAGCATCTAATATAAGTGAAGAATATCTTTGAGTATCTGAACTGATATTTGTTGATCTGTGAACTGTGATTTTGTGCGGAAGTAATATGACAAGACGAAAGTTGATCTGAATCACTGTGTTCTTTTCTGTTTTACTATTTTCTATGACTCGATGATGAATGTTATGTGAATTTGCGACATGGATCTATGATGTGGTGTTTCCCTGGTTTAAATGATGTTACTTTGTTGGATCTTTTTGCGCATCAATACGTTTACTACAGTTATGATTGAATGATGTGATCTATTCAAGAATGATAATGAATGGTTATGTGAATGCATAAGTCAAATGATCTTTTAATGTTTCCCTAAGCTTCTAAGTTGATGTCACATTGTCCTCTCCCCTATTATGCAGAAACTTGGTTCCATCAGCTCTCCCTCGAACATCTCAGGTGAGACCTCATCCGCTCTGCGGGTGTTGTCGAATAGGGTAAAACCTATCTAGTCCGGTGCTCAAGGAGATCGTGGTGGTTTGGTTGTTGACAGAGTGGGAACCCCTGTCGATTGGTTTTGTTGGCTGGGTTTGTGTCAATAGATGGAAACAAGTTCAAAGGTAAAGGGAAAGGTAAACATACAGCTAATGTGAAGAAAGAGGGAGAAAAAACTACATGTACTCATTGTCAGAAAAAAAGGTCACGATACTTCCAAATGTTGGAAACTTCATCCGGAACTCAAACCTGAGAATTTTCAGAATAAATAGGACAAAAAGACTACTGTGACAACAATCCAACATGATTTGGGATCTAATTATGGGGATGAAACTAAGGCGGTTTCTACAAGAATTCAAGGTAAAAATCCTTCTATTTATGTTTCAAATAATGAACATGTTGTTGACGAGAGAAAGAGGGGCAAGTTATTTCATATTAGAGTAATATCTAAACACACAAAAATTGATACTATTTTTTATAGTGGATCACAAGCAAATCTCATTATAGAAGAAAGAGTTAAGAAATTACACCTAGAAACTAAGTTACACCCTAAACCATATCCACTTGGATGGATATGTGACAGTGCAAATTTGCAAGTTACAAAACAATGTAGACTTAGATTTTCCATTACTTCTATATTTGTTGATGGAGTAGATATAGATTTGGTCCCATTGGATATCTATGGTAATGTGTTGGGTAGTACGTATATTTACGATAGAAACACTATCTTTTACAGAAAAGATAATAGGTATCATCTCACCAAAGATGGTATTGAATATATTGTTCTTGCACATCGCATGAAAACTAATCTTTCTTTAGTTTATGCAAATGTAATGAAGAGGCTGGTAAATGCTAGTAAGAACTTTGTCCTTATGATAATTAAAACAAAAGATGTTGCACAAACTGAATCTTTTAAGGGATGTGATCCAAAACTTAAAAAGAACTTGATTAAAGTGGTATCTAATTATGATATTTTGTTTCAAGAACCTAAAGGGTTACCTCCTAAGAGATAAATTCAAAATGAAATTCATTTACAACAGGATGCACCTCTTCCTAACATGGGTATGTACAAGTCTTTCATAATTGAGAATGTAGAGATAAAGAAGTAGGTTCCGGAATTGCTCGAGAGAGGGGACTTTGTGTTGAAGAGTGGACATTCATACACTCTTCAACACAAAATTCTCCAATTAAGACATGTTTTGGGTATTTTCCAAAGTCTCCCTTATACTTTGTTTTTGGGAAGGATATAGTGGAAAATGGACAAGTTGATGCGGATAAAGCTCAAAAGTTATTTAGTAGATCCAGTTGATTCATCAAAAAGTGTAGGAACAATTGGAAGCAAGTCAGACCAAGTTTAAAGAAATACATTACAATCATCGGGTGGATCATGATTTCCAAATTGGTGATCGAGTATGGCTTCATATCACTAAAGACCGAATCCAAGGTGAAGGTAGAAAATTGAAACCTATCAGGTATGGACCTTTTACAATTTTAGATAAAGTTGGTAATAATGCTTTTCAGTTAGAATTGCCTCCTTATATGCAAATGTATTCCATTGTTAATGTGGAAAACTTGAAACTGTATGAGCCTCCTATGATTGTGGACCAAGATGTACAAGTTAAAGTACCTTCCGTTGATGATTTTGCTCCTAAATATCTCAATGAACTTCAGGAAGATGTTATACTTGATAAGAAGGTCAGATCTTCACGAAGAGGTGACATGGAATTTCTTTGTGTGGGGCTAAAAGGAATGCATCCAAGCAAAGCATGATGGCTAGAGACCGGAAGAGTGGGGGGGTTATACCCTTATTTGTTTTTTGAATGATTTCATGCTTTTGGAGGCCCAAAATATTTCTAGTGGGAAGGTTTGCTCCAGGAGGATCTCAACGTTTGATCAAAATGAAAGTCTTCAAAAAGTTAATTAAAGCTTACAGATGCAAAGATCTTGTCAAGAGATTTTTGACTATGTTTATTTCGCATGAAATGAACTCTAGACACATAAGTTATTGGGTTTTGAAATATCAGTAAAAAGGTAAATATGATGGTTCAAAAGGAAAAAAGGGGGCCACATGGCACACCCACATGGTTCCACGTGGCATGGATAGGTGAATGTATGGATTCCACGTGGAAGCACCATAGGGTGCCATGTGGATAGGTTTGATGATAGGGCAGGTTTGTTGGTCAAATGACAGGATATCACATGGTTAGTAGCATTGAAGTGGGATAATCAGGGTCTGCCACATGGTAGACCTATTGGCAGCTTGTTGCACAGTTTACTAAAATTTGGGGAGTCGGGGAGGATTGAACCCCCAACCTCTTCACCACCGGAACCTCCACTTTGTCCTCATAACCACCTCCTCCGCTAGTTGTGACTTAACCATATAGTGTTCCACTTGTATTTGAATTTGTAAGGTGTGATCATTTGAAAAAGGGTCAAGTCAAGGGCAAATCCCTCAACCCCCATATCATTGTGATATTGTAACTATATGCCAACACTGAGGCCATATTGCATTACATGGAGCTCCAACCAACAAGCCAAACTAACAGAGTAAACCACATCAAAGTTCCAAGTCACAAACTGACGGAGCCAAGCCACAACGTTCTAACAATCCAACGCCAATACAACCAAACTTCCAAACAAGATAACAAAGTTATGTTGAATGGGGAGAGGCCCATGGGTTTGACCCTAATACCTCTGCGCCCCCAAAGCCAATGCCTTGCCAATGATCCACAGCCCATATGTTGGTTACGGTGTGGCATATTCTATTTAAAAAATTATAGGCATAGATCGGGCTAAAAAGGGGGGTGCGTAGCTCCTCCACGCACACCCAAAACCTTATTTAAACAGAGTTTCGAGCCATGAAAACCAGTGTTCGGTGCGCAGTTTTGGCACATTTCCCAAGGCAAGTACATGTAATCAGTATGCACAGATCTCAAGGTGGGAGTACAATCCGTACAAGTGAGGAAAAGGGTGTTCTTTTTTTGCATGTTAGAGGAGGCCTCAAGCAAACCTAGTCAAGTTTACACTCATTTTTCTCAAAATTTCGAGAGGGTCGTAGTGGTGATGTATGTTTCTACTTCTAACTGACAAAAATCAGAAGTGTTTCCAAAACTCATGTATGTAAGCTTTTGAAGACTTAATAAGATCAACCTTCTCATTGGAAGTGGCCCGGAGACATATCCCAGGAGGGGTGAACTCCGTTATCATCTATTTCTATCAATTTCATGGTTTGCATACTGTTTATTTTCTTATGTGAACATTTTAAGCATTTAAAGTTCATATTTTAAAGCATTTTTATGAGTTTTTAACATAAAAATTTCACATGCAATTTCTATGGTTAAAAAAGATCATGAAATTTAAGATCATTTTGATAGCTCAAGTGCAATATTTCTAGCAAATAACCCTGCTTATCATTACAAGACAAAGCATATTGATGTACAATACCATTTTTTTTGCGACATGATTGAGCATAACAAAGTATTGTTTGACAAGGTTGATACCTTGAAGAATGTTGTAGATTCATTGACAAAGTCTGTTATTATTGAAATTTCTCTTAGTGTATATAATCAATGGGCATTGTTTCCCCTAACATTTGATTTCACGAATGCTCCCCATTTGGTCCATAGTTTTGTAGAATACAACAAGTGGGAAAGTTTTGGAATATGTTGTACTCTTTGTAGGTTCCTAGAAAAAAGGGTGTCCCGAGGGGATAATCCCTCAACCAGTGGGCCTGGGGGGCCAACATCCCTAAAAGAAATTTTCAGGTCCTTTTTTGGTCCAATTTTAGCTTTTTTTGTTGAAAGTTTTTTTGGATAATAATTTTTTTGCTCATTGTAAAATAATTTTTATTACTGGATTAGGATTTTGGATGTTGTAATATTGTATTTTAAACATAAAAGATAATGCAATGAGATAGAGAGTGGATAAACTCTTATGTAGGCCAATTTTTCCAATTTTGGATTTCTAGGGTAAATATCTATGTACTGTGTGTGAGACATTGTTAATTTTGTGTTTTGGATTATGTTTGGTACTACTTTCTTACGTAGATTTATCAAAATTGTTCATCTATCATATCCATCTCCATACTTTAATATTTGTGTATCCACAAATTTTCTTCTCACTATATGTTTGGAAGATGGATGGAGTATTCACCCAAGAAGTGTTGATATGGAATATTTATAAATATTGTGTTTGATACATCTATTATTATTTTATTATTCATTTTTTATGTTTTGGGATGTGGACATAATTTCAACATTATTTATATATTGTAGTATTTGTTAAAGTGAAGGCATGTTATCAATTAGGTATAGTTTCAGTGGTTGTGATATATAATGTTAGTCTCCCCACCCAGGCTCTATCCCTGCAAGTGACATGTTGAGATCATAATGAGTGTATTATTGTAACAAATTTGAACCATGTTATTGACTTGGGCTTGTGCTTTGAATAATCAAGGGTTTACCTTGAGTACTGTCTTCGAAATGAGGGGAAGTTCCCAAAGGTTCGTTTCGAGATAATTACTTGGGAAAATATATATATATATATATAAATGAATACATGTTGATAATGATATAGATAATATCTCAATATTTATTTATATATTTAGAAATAATTTCTTAAAAAAATATAGATATTATATTTAAAATTGGTTGAATACTTCATATTATCTACATAGATGAAAACTCATAAATAGGGAAAAATTAGCTTGTATTATAAGGTGCTAGGAGAAATTACTAAATTTGTGAGATTTTTACCATTGTATATACCATATCCATGGCATTATAGGTCACCATTGTAAATACCATGTTCATCCCGTTCACTAAAACAAAGGGATGATAAGCCACCATTGTATATACCATTTCATTAGAGGTTAGTGTATATTAGAATTTGAATGCCATTTAGATCTTCAAGCATATAGTTCTAATAATTTTTGCAGCAAAAGAATGGAGAATGAAGATACAAACTGAACAAAACAAACCACACATGAAACATACAAGTATTGCTCAGGAATTTACAGTATCATTCACAATAATAATATGGTGTTACAATAGTTTACAAATAGGAAGAATTTGAATGCATTAGGGAGAAATTCGACTCTACCATGTGGATCTGAATGTATCTAACTAAACCTCTAACTCATGGTGTCTCAATCAATATCGGAGTCCAAAATCAACTCCCAGATGTCCAACTAACTCAACCAATTAGTAATAGCTAGTTAACTCAGTGCAACTAAGGGTGGTAGGTGGGAAAAGGTGCCTACTCCACATGCAACCATGCATTACCCATGCAAGTCATGCGCTAGATAACTAATTGTGAACTAACTAAAAGTAACAGGGGGCTAACTGAGACTAACTAGTACTAACTCCAACTAACTGAAGTAGATTGGTGTCGGGATTCCCAGTGGCTCCTAAAATGTATGGATTGGTCTAGGATGCACCCAAACTGATGCATGCACATGTAGTAAGTGGCAGTTAACCTCTAGCAGTGTTCACCACACTCCAGTGACTAGTACATGTGGCCCCATTAGGCCAAGTGGACCCAATTGTACTCGTGGACCCAAATAATTAATTAAGATTCCTAATTTAGGCTAATTAATCTAATAGACATTTGACCAAGGGAGGATTAATAATACTAACAATTTAGTATTCAAATATAGATGATTATTCACATCCAACACATAAAAATTGAATAACAAATGGAGATGCAAGCTAGCAACAAGTCATTTCCCTTACGTTAGGACTTGCTACCTCATGTAAATATGTGTTGGATTCTTTGATGGTGGTCTCATACTAGGAAGCACAACAACAATATCGACTTTGAATGCCCCAGCTTCGAAATTCAATTCAATCAAAATACAATAACGAAACATGGCTAAAGGATATTGTTCAATAACAAAGGTAGTATGGATTGAACATGTTGCAGCTTTGAACTACTACCCAATTTCATACTTACACTCATGATACATGCCTATGATTTCCTTTATTAACTCATGAGCAAAGGAAAATAAAGATATTATTGTACACTTGTCTTTTATTACATGTGCACTACTAGTTCAAGGTCTCCAATGAAAACCATATTTGTTTGAGTATTCATTCATTCTAATAATGGAAGATGGGGATGGCCTCATGTCAACTATTCTTAGTTTCCTAGGCTTGTCATTGTGGGGACGTTTGATCAACAACTAGTGCCTCTATGCTGGTGAAGCTTGGATTACTTACACATGCTCAAAGATCCTAGGACCTAAGCCATGATCACAAACAATGAATATAGTAGTTAAATCTCTCCTAGTGGAATGTTGGGAAGCTAATTTAGAAGCACAAAGGCTGCTAAATCTCATTTGGTGTATTCAACTTGAGTTTGTATGTGAAGTGTGAGTTCTTTTGTCTTGTGGTTTCTGGAGAGACAAAAAAATTGGCTTTGTGTTTTCTACTTAGTTTCTTACCTGTGTGGCTAATATTAGAGGTGTTTACAAGAGTCGTGGATGACTTACTTAGGTGTTCTCAATTGAAGGATTGGCTTGAAGGAACAATCCATACTTATGATATTTAATGGAACATTATAATATGTAATAATGCATATAATGCACAAAGTTTGTGTATGATTCAAACACAAGGACAACGAAATAAGTTAGCGATGAGGACCTCATGAATATCACTTGAGATATTTGAGGGGAGATATTGTGGGAGATAGTTATGCATATGATTGGAAAATAAATCTTATTATGGCATGTTTGTTATGGTTACCTATTCTTATATAAGGGACCTCATTGTACTCTATTGTGAAGAGACCTCATTGTACTCTATTGTGAAGAGATAAGTTATATCAATACAATGTGAGGTTTTTGTCATATTTGTGCTCTTATTTTATGTGATTGTTGAATGGTCACTTCTCTAATTCAAAACATTTGGTATCAGAGCACTAGGTGAGAGGGCATGTGAGGTTATGCTAGCAATGAATATGAGGAGTCGGGCCAGGGGGTCTCATGTGTTGTAGAAGACATATTATCCAGACTAAGGTTTGCGAGAGGGACCTTTGGAGCAATTGAGATGATATGTGTGCACATATTGAGGTGAATTAAGCTTCGAAAGAGCTCAACATTACGCAGATAGAGACAAGTTTTTGAAATTTTAACTTGTAAAACCTATTATTTTTCAAAGTTACATGCATGATCTATAGAGCATTTATACCTTTGTTTTTCCAAAAAATATCTAGCTCATAAATGTGTACCTTAATACTCTTAAGATTTATAATTTAGCAACCACCTTCGCGAATGCCTATTGGTAAAAATAGTATTTTTTGTGTAACACCCCGATTTTTACCCTAGTATGTAATGATGTAAATATGCATATAATGATGAAATGGCCAGATGTCGCACATAAATGGTGTAGTATGACCAATATGATGTAATTTTGTACAATCTATGTTTAAGATAAAAATTACAACTACTGCAAATGAAGACGAATGGATAAGAAATGGGGGGGTTATGTTTCCACAAGAGGGGAAAGTGAAAAGGGGGTTCAAAGGGGAGATGACCCTAGTGACTTACACGTTTAAATCATTATCCTTATTATTCCTTTTATTCTAAGTTCTATAAATCCCTCTTCATTAAAGCACATTGGCCATAAATTTGATATAATTATCCTAAGCTTGGGAATAGAATGGGAAAAGTAAACTTCCCATGTATGCCACTTGTCTAGTTACATCACTCATGCATTCCACTTGGCTAGTTCTAAACATGCATACAAATTATTGATAAACTAATTCATTCAATCATTCAACCCATCATTCTGTACATATCTAGGGAGTTGTACCAGAGGACAATAATAATTACAGCGTTGTAAATGCATTTTTACCCTGGGATATTGGTGTCGAGGAGTTGAGTTCCCTTGTGAGAGAACATGTCAGGTAATTGAGTTACCTAGAGTTCCAACACATAAAGTCCTTGGACAACATGATTGGAGCCTTGGAAGGGAATTGAGGATCTCCCAAGGACATGTTAACTTAGATAAGGGGATCTCATTTCTTGTGTTGTTCAGGTTGATGGGGGAGAATCGCTTGCAAATTGGGACAACTGTGGAGGGGGTTTGACACATGTGAGTTTGCTGAAGTATTGATATGAGTTTTCCTTCTTGTGGATTTATAGGTCAAGCTCGAGGGTAGCCTCTGCTATAGAGAGAACTAGTATAACAAAGTGCTATGGTCGGGAGAAGTGCCCATAGTATGTAATCAGTTGGAGGACATTTTAAGATAAGTGTTTAACTATGTATGAAATTTCATGTAGAATCTCTATTATGCATATTGTGTAATTGATTTCTATGTGAATATCTAATTGCATGGATTTCATGACATGGTATGAGTGTATTCATGTTAGAATTTGCATATATGTTTTAGTACATGCATATGATTAGTTTGGGAAACCATACATTTAATTTCCACTGTAAATTTGACACTAAAATTATGAAAAATGAATTTGGGTATTAGTGGTGAATTTTGTAATTTATTTGTTACATGTGTTTAGGTTAGATTACAATAGCTACCAGATGTGTATGATGCCTATGAAAATAACTTATTGATGGTATTATTGATCAATATGAAGGTTGTCCCTATACATTTAAAAGTGATATGGATGCCAAACTTCAAAGAAGAATCCAATTGATTGAGTAAGAAAGTGTTGGTCCAACTATTTCGTTTGTATTACTTGAAAAGTGAAGTAAAACTTTGTAATGAAGCAACAATCACAACTAGGTAAACAAAGGTATTGTGCTGTAAAAAATTGTACTCCATGTCATATCATTGTACAAGAGATTATTTTGTAATAAGTTTATGAAAGTTGATAGCTTGATGAGGAAGGAAGGCATGCTCATACCTAGAGAAAAATGCATCCTAAGCATAAGAAGTGTTAACAAACGAAATTAAAGAGGTGCAACATGCAAAGATGGGGGTATTTTGAAACATTATTTTCAATATATTATCATATATTGACAAAAGAGAGTAATAATATTTGTATACATATAAGGTAAAGAATATTTTCTCTTATGATAATAAATATAATTGGGAAAACCCTAGATGCAGGTGACATCATCTCACACCTCCACGTGAATGGGAAGGCTACTGGATTTATGGAAGGAAGGCTGGTCATAGAGAAGGTAACACTTGGTTTTCCTTTGCATGCAAGGTGATTAAAGAGGGATGCCTCAAGGCATCCCCTTAACTATCTAGATGGAGTGAACACAATTGTTTGGAAGCAGACGAAGTTATGGTTCTTTGGTCATTGATAAAAAAGAAGTACATGGCATTCATTCTGGGGTCACAAATTAACTACTAATAAATGTGGCTTGCAACTATTATGTAATGTACCTAAGCAGTGTTTAGGCACACTAACTCAAAAAGAAGATCCTACTTAGCATCCAATTCATAAAACGAACAAAAACTATGTGCTAGACATGAAGCTAGAATTGTCTGAATCAACTTTAATGCACAACAAGGCTAATCTCATTCACATAGGGTCAGGGATTGGCTTTGCAAGGTAAATTACGGGTCTGAAAAAACATATCATATGTACACCAATTCTGAATTGAAGGAAAGATAGCCATCGAAATGCATGATCTCAAGAATCCTATGCACAATGTACTAGGACCATTGAAGGATGAAGTCTACTTCTAGTGTAAGAATATAATTCTTACATGTTGGATAATGTATTTTCATATATAATTGATGATGATATGAATACATAGTCTCTTGACATATATATAGTACAAAATAGCGAAGAATTATGTTTTTTCTCATGTCGTTGTTGCATTTAGCATATATAATATTAATTAATTAATTACTTAATCTAATTTATTATTTTATTTACATATTATTCTATTTGGTATGTTACAAGTCATCCCTCTCTAGAATACTTCGTCCACAAAGTGTTGGTAAGGATGGGTGGCGTGAACGAAAATATTCATTCTCCCATGTAGCTTCATCATCTGGTAAGTTTCTCCACTTGATAAGGTATTCATTGATTGATCTAGAGCGAAGTGTTCTGGTTTTAATTTCTAAAATGCATTATGTTCTAGCACTAATTTTCCTTCATCATCTGACATAGGTAATTCAATTTGTATGTGAGTGGCTGAGCCCAATTTCTTCTTTAGACATGACACATGGAATACGTCATGTATTCTTCCTTTATGTATGATGTCCAGAGCATAAGCAACTTGTCCCACTCACTTTCAAACTTGATATGGGAAATAGAGCTTGGGTGCAAGTTTATGATTTTTGAATTTTTTTTGTGAAGTTTGTTTGTATGGTTGAAGGCGAAAACAAACACCCAATCGCCCACTTCAAATTCTCGATCAGTTCTTTTTGTGTCTTCTTGTTGTTTCATGTAGTTTCTTGCTTGTTCAAGATGGTTCTTCAAAATGCGGATGACCTCATCAGGTGTCACTCAGTAATCTCTTGCTGCTATAACTTTGAAATTGTTGATCGCATATTCTCTTGCTGTAGGAGGTGGATACCCATATAAGGCTTCAAAAGGTGAAATTTTTGTTGATGTATGATATGTACTACTATACCACCATTATGCAAGGTGTATCCATTTTACACATTGAGTTTGTGAGTCATTCACAAAATTTATTGCTTCAGTTTTTCCATATGTCTGGGGTGGTATGAGGTACTCATAGTTAATGAAGTCCCAACTTGGTGGAACAATTATTTCTAGAAGTTGCCGGTAAATTTGGGGTCCCTGTCACTAATAATAACCTTGGGAAACCCATGGATCTTAAATATATTATTTACATAAATATATCCAACTGGGCTTTCTTTTCATTTGGATGAAATACAAATGAAATGAGCATATTTTGTTAATATGTCAATGACTACAAATATACTATCCTTTTCTTCTGACGTAGGAAGTCTGATGATAAAATCCATGGATACCTCAGACCATTTTTGGGCTAGAATATGAATGGGTTGTAGGATACCGAGAGGAGCCACCATTTTGAACTTCTACCTTTGAAAAGTATCACATTCAGTGACATATTTCTGGATATTAGTCTTCATTCCCTTCCAAAAGATGGATTGGCAGATATTATGGTATGTTTTAAAGAAACCAACATGGCTTGCTATTGGGGATTCATGGTTCTCTATTTTGAATATTGATGATCTAGGTAAATATATTCTTTGTGTGTACCATAGTATGTCTTTTTCCCATGAATATTTGGAGTTTGTTCCTTTGTTGTTTTCAACTTATTCAATTAGCTTCCTTCTCTCTAGGTCTTTCACATACTCAATTTGGAATTTTGAAATCCATTCAGGAACAACTATGGATATGGCACATATTGAGGCATCACTCTCATGTTTTCTTGATAATCAGGGAGGGATGACTGTCATTGCATCCATTGAGAGTGTTGGTGATGTTAGCCTCCTCTTTTCCAGTCTCATCACTATCTGACTATGTGTCAGAGGAAGGTACATTGCTTGATTCTTCTTCATTATTGTCACCAGTATTACCTTTTTAGCACAAGAATAGATTCTTATGTTTAAACTTATGTCTTGGATGCCAATTAAGGGAATTACACTTATGGCATGGATTGTCCTCCTTTCTCCCATTTTCCCTTAGGTGGGGTGGTATATAAACCGATGAAAGATGTGATCTTTTATTTTCTTCAATTAATTTTTCTTTTTGACAGGCTTGTTCCACGTATTTGATGTCTAATAATTTTATCTCGCTTTGAATACTCTGTTTCAACCCACCAATGGCAATTTCTAGGAGTCGCTCTTCAGTTATATCTTAGACACGAGTGGAGAAGACCAATAGATTGCTAAAATATTCATCCACGGTTCCTTCTTGTTGCAAATGAGTGGGCTTGCTGTAGATTTTGGATTTTTCCATGCCTTTAAATCATTTAAAAAAAAAATTTCTTGAAGGTGTACCAATTTCTAACTATCCTCCTTCCTTTCATTGTAGAGTCCCACCATAAGAACAATCACAAGCAGTTTTATCCATGTACATTGCTGCAACATTCAATTTGTCATCGTCACCATATATATTGTACATTTCAAAATATTTTCCGATTTTGCTGATCCATCAAATCCTTTCTTGATTATTTTCCTCCATAGAACCTTGGTAAATAGATCTTGACTTTGTGAATGTCGTTGTGGGTTGGGCCTGTATGTGAGTTATTGCCTCCTCTAACTTGGTCTCTCAGTGACTGAATTTCGAGCTTTAGGCCGCGAATGTCCTCATCTTTTTGCTCAAGATTTGCCAATATCTTTTGAACTGGATCATCTTCTAAGTTTATGATGCATCCTTGTTCTAGGGAGGGTTTCTGTCCATATTTCTTGTATTCATCTTGTTGAGCTTTAGATTTGAGAATATATAGAGATTACAATATTATTTTATATTAATAATTTATTATTAAGAATGATAATAATAAATTTATTATAAAATTTAAATAGTTCTTTTTTGATAAATAATTATTATTATCAATGATAATAATATATATTCTAATATTTATATTGTTTTGGATGGGAGTACGAAGATAGGAGATATTTGAAAAGAGAGATTGGAGATGGGAGAATTATAAAATAAAACCATGGGCTAGTTTTATAAAACCATGGACTGGTTTTATAAAACCGTAGATTGTTTTTTTTAATTTTTACTTTATCCTTATTATTTTTTATTTTTCTTCTCTCCCACGAGGAGCTTCCTTTATTTCTTCAAATATTTAGTAATTGAATGGAACCACGAGCTCTGATACCACTTGTAAGAATATGATTCTTACATGTTTGATAATGTATATTTATATATAATTGATGATGATATGAATACATAGTCTCTCAGCATATATATAGTACATAATAGTGAAGAGTTATGTCTCTTCTCATGCCATTGTTGCATTTTGCATATATAATATTAATTAATTAATTACTTAATCTAATTTATTATTTTATTTACACTATATTCTATTTGGTATGTTACATCTAGAATCCTAGGAACCCCAGTATATGCAAACTAGATCCTTGATATCAGCAAGGTTTGAATTTATAGATTTAGGGAGGATTGGACTTGATTTGGTAGTCAAATAAACATCAGTGTTATTCGAGACTACACAACTAGTTAATATTTGGTGTTTTCCAAATAGAGTTTAATGATCATGAATTATGCAAAATGGACTTGGAATTTCTTCATCATGATGTTAAGGACCTGTAATAACTTATAGGTTTGAAATTGGAATCACAAGAAGATTCTAATATCAACCACAACAAAACTAGTAAAAAATGAATGCATAAATAGCTAGTCTTGCAGGAGGAGGCTCCAAAACTACCTTAGAGGCCCGTGAATTTGAAATCAAACATATTTTTTAGGTTTATCACATTTCTAAGGATATAATCAAGCATTTAACTTATATTTATAACAACAATATTCAGTATATGCTATCCCACAATTACAGAGAACATCAACTCTAGGATTCTTACACTATAGGAATATAATCCTTCAAAAAGTGAAAGTATGAAGTATTAGTAATGTTTGATCAGAGTCAAGAGTGAATGATGATACTCAGGATTCTCATGTGAATATTTGGAACAACATCTATCTCTCACATAAGGGTGCAACCATCCTATTGCACTCCTCCTAGCTGAAAACACCTCCTAGATCTGCTGCCAGATACATAGTTTTAATGCAACAATATTAGAGGCTTGAATCCTTCATGGAATGGGTTGGATCAGAACTACAAATCAGAATTCAATGGATGCAAATTAATCATAGAATAATATCGGAATAATTTCTATGGGGCACATCTCCCACAATTGGCTATGGGCACATCTCCAAAGCCTAGAGAAGCTCTGAGATTTCTCATTCACAAACATAAAAATGACAAAATATGTGAGAGGGGTGTGTTATAATTATTTTATAGACAAATTTAGCCTCATGGTCGAATTTATCTTCATGTGTCCCACTTTCCTTAACCAATGCACCCTCATGAGTTGAATAGGAACTTTCCTGCTTTCTCTTCCTTACTTTCCTGCCTTTACAAATGACATGCTTTTCTTCCTTTAGAAACCGTTCCCTCCTTGTTTCCTACTTTTCACACTGAAATTCCTTTATTCCTTTTAGAAACTGCACCTTCCTTTTTTTTCCTGAACTGTCCCGCTTTTCATACTGACATACTTTTCCTACACTTGCCTTCTTTGTGCAGACTTTTTTGGCTGACTGCTTTTGTGTTGATTTCTATCTTTTTCCTGGATTTATGGGTTTTCTTTATTTTCTCCTAGTTTCCATTTAGGATGACAGCTCATTGGGTCCACAATCCTCATGTGCCACCTTAGCCACCTATCACATCCACTAGGTAAAAATATTAAATATATTCATAAATATGAAATTAAAACATGCAATGTTTATCCTAATTTTAAAAATTACATACACAGACATTTATTAATTATAAAAAATAACCCCTTAGTTAATTAATATATGTCTCCATCAGGAACCATGGGGTTCCCAATGGTTAGGGGTTTCTCCATGGTGTTATCAATAAAATTGGGACATTACAGTCCTAATGGATCAAATCTCTACCATTGGTCATGCAATCACCACTATGAATGGAGGAATCAATGATAGGAAATGGCTGCCTCTACTTCTACTAAGAAGGGGATGGTTCTCTCATCAAATCACCATGGATGAGTGTGGTAGCCTCCTTCTCCTCACTTGGCACCAAGAGGAAGAATCCTTTTGCCAAGTTATCATCCTCATGTGCTATGGTTGTAGTAGAAAGTACATAGGATGAAAGGTCGTGAACGAAATTTAGAATTCTGTAATACTCATCCACCAAGAGTGTGAATTGATCATTGTATCCTTTGATTGTTTCATCAAATGTACTATCTTGGGCCTCCTCCAAAACTATACAACTTTCACTAAGAGACATCTCCAAATATCTCTGAAATAGTGCAAGTTTTTTGTCTTCTTTTTGTTTGCTTAAATCCTTCTCAAACATTTCCAAATCAAAACATACCTCATGATCCACAATCTCATGAGGTTCCTCCTCTAAATATTGAATGCATTCATCCATTGAATGATTGATTGAAATAGAGGAAAGTGGAAGTGATCTTAGCAACTTCTTATGAAGTTGTCAAATCTGCATCTGATATTCTTGAAGAGACTTTTGGAAAATTTCCAAAGAATCTTGGGTGGACTTCAATTATTTTACAAGCCTATAATTTTCTTTCACATATTTCAAGGTTACTCCATGGTACATATCAACAAGATCCAACAAACAATATGTTATCACCCTGTAATTTTCCTATGTTGTGTTAAGAAGTCACATGGGTAACCATTTCAACCAACCTTTAGACTACATTCTAGACAATACAGTCAGAGAGGGATCTCTCTTGTCACAAGAACAAATTCACGTATACTTTTGGCTTTAAACAAGCAAACATAAGGCTATATTGCTGATGGGAACAAGACTTTGATAGATTTAAAAATGGCAGAACAAAGAGACAAGAAAATCATTGGGAAATGGAGTCAAACCCTAAATCAATCAAGGGTATTATAGCGAAAATGAAAAAGGGATTTTCCTTTGTATTCTAAGGAAAAGTAGGTGTCACAAACAATCAAATATCTTGAAAGGGTGGTAAGAGGGAAAGGGTAAGAAGCCCAATGAAGCAAGAGGCACCTATATGTGGATGAATCTCTTGCACCACCTTTAATAGAATAAACAACAGAGGCTAGTAACTGCAATGGAGCATAGGAGATGAATTCCAAAACATTTACCAGAAATACATAAAAAATGTAGCATCTGATATGAGAAGTGCTTAATGAAAAGAATTCCCCATATGCAACTAGAGCGCATTAACAGAAAAACACAGAAATGGACAGGAATAAGCAGGAAAAATAGATTGAATGTAAAACACCATGATGAATCTCAGAAACGTAGGAGAATGTTTCTCATTAACACTTCCAATAAAGTTACAGAGACAAAAACAAGAACAGAATGCTTTCTGAATGAAAGTTCCAACCATTACTCCTCCATAGAGGTTACATTTATAGTCTCATTTTCCCCTGAGATGGATCTTGAAGCAGGGCATAAAAATTAGTTACAAAAAATGGGAAATAATCCCGAGCCATCATGCCAAATCCTAAAAAACTCTGACATGGAATATTTTCTATGATTTACATATAAAACAGGAAATAAGGAATAACATGCATGCTGGATCAAAACGGAAATGTGGCATTTGGGCTCCGGCTTGCTTGACTGAAAGCGACGATTTAGAGCACCCCCAATGGTCTGGTGTTGCATCAACTTTGAATTTTTCTTCAACAACAGAGATGAAGGAGCCTTCCTTCATTACAAACACTTGTTCTTATACAGTTGCCCCCTAATCTTCATCATTTCACCTCTTTCAGGAGATGGATCACTGAAAAATAGGCTTCAGAGATCCACCTGCATGCCTCAAATGGTCATAGTTGTCACATGCCCCAATTTTTGCAAAAACAATATTATATTATTTGATTTTATTTGAGGACAATATGTTAAATTTTATGCTAATTTGTAATTGATGACTCAGCAGATTCAAGGATATTTAATGTAATTCTGAATATTTTAATTATAAATAAATAAAGGTGGAGACAATAGCTTAGGAGAGCTATTAAAAGAGTGTTTACTAGTCAAATTGGTGGAGGAGACTGGGTGGAGAGCAAATAGACATGTGGCATCATCCTCAAACCACTTCCAACTGTTGCAGGTGGCAACCTCCCTACATTTGGGGTCATGATTTCCAAGAAAGTGGAATCAGAGCAGGTGGCTCAATTAATGACAACTGACCCAAAAGACCTAGGCAATATTTATAAAAATACCCATTGAATAGAGCTAAGGCGTCTCATTCTAGAGAAGTGATCATTCAGGTGAATGTACTTTAGAGAAATTCAATGGAAGGGAATTGTGGAAAGATTTTGGGGAGTTAACTGCTAAGTGATCTAGTACAGCTTTTCAGCTGAAGGATCTTGCTGTTGTTGAGTGTAGAGTATTTACTGAGTCATTGGACTAGTCTATTGTTTGCTTGCTCCACTAGTTCTCAGCCAAGAATACTAGGAACAGGCTCGGGGGTCCTGAGGAAGCGTTGTTTAAGCGCTCTCCAAGAGTTTGGTAGGGAGGAACGGCCTCCTAACGATGTTGTTGTCAATCCTAATCAGGTTCTACATTCTTTTGTTCTACTGTGTTAGATAGTTAAATGTGAATCTGACTATTGAATGAATGTTAGATGTTTAGTTGTAAAATGTTAGAGATAGAAATCTTTTAGATTATTCTTTTATTTAAGTTAAAATATGCTGGAGGATAAACTGTGTTATGTTATTTATATATTCCTTTATGTTTATTTAGTAACTATTTGCAAATGCAGTAGAAGAATCATTGTTAAACTATTTTGTTTACAATCAATTCAGTAAAGAAATAAACTATTAATTATATAGTTTTATTACTAATAATATTAAATAAACTAAGACTAATAGTTACTATTAACCAATGAGAGTATTATGAAAAGTATTTATTTTATCAAGAAGAAACTTATTTCAGAATCTATGTTTATCTTTCAAATAACCCTAGTAAAATTCTTTCCATCATTTTAGTAGATAAAAACAACAAGAATACGATAATAACCAGTATGAAAATAAATATATATCTATGTAAAGAACTGTTCCATAACAGGTTTATACCTGCAAGAGTAACTACAGGGTCGAAACCCTATATTAAATTTATTGTTTTCAATAAAAAAAATTTAAGCTATAATCCTATTATTTGGATCATTATTCAATAAACAATTAAACTATGATAGACTGGTTACAGTCCTTATTGCCAAATATGTACAAATGCAATTAAAAGATATTACAATACACACCTGTAATAACATTAACTTAAAACAAGTTAAACAAGTAACATAACTTATTTTAAAAATAAATATTTGAACGAGGGTTTCATTCAGGAAAACCCTAACTCGTAATTCCAGAGCCAACAAGTAAAATAACTTATACTATGACTGAGTGACAGTATTAAAACATTAAAAATAATCTATTACAAAATATATAATAAACAGTAAATTCTTAATACATAGTCGAATAGGGTAAAACCCCTAAGTACACAGAGTCACAACAATAGCATTACTGCAAGCGAGTCCGAGCTCAAAAGAAAACTTCTTTAAAAACCATTGTATTGGATTAACAAGCCATAAGGCTGAAAATTTAAACCAAATACAATACCCAGATCACGGCCGGGACTACCCATCGATGAAGCGAGGGTTTGTACACAGAATAAAACCAACATTAACTTATAAAAAGAAACTACGTAGCTAATGGCGGAGCTGGACAATCCTCTAAGCTCAGGGTTACACCCTCGACAACCCTGTTGCAAGCAGGGAAAGAACCCAAATATTGAAACATAGGGCTTATCAGACTGAAGCCATGGCCTTCAAAGCCAGCCAACATCATCCTCTTCATGATTTGCAAGTGGAGTTTTCGCATTCCAGCAAGGAGTATACAACACGGAGTGTTATTTACGAACTTTTAAAATATTGTAAAACCCTACTGCATAAATAACTATGCTGTAAACTACTTTGTCGAAAATAACAATTAATATTTACCTTAATAAGGAAAACAAACAATCTAGCCACGGGACTGTCACCGACAGCAAGTATGCACATGATTTTTCCAAACCCTACGACCACGAAGGAGCACACCAACAACAGCAAAGACATAGCTTCACATAGTAGTTACAGGACACGAGGAAGCAATATGGAGCTTAGAACAGGCTGTAAGTAAGTGCAGAACAAACCAATAACCTCTCGTAGGATAAAACTCATAGGTAAGGAGTTGGGCAACAAGATCGAGCTCAAGAAACTACAACACGATAAACCCAGGCGTTGGGTAGACTAGAACAGTAAGGAACTCTCAGCCGCCATGAAAACCATGCAGAGCAGCCCTAAGGGCCAGCGTGAACTGTGGAGGAAGAATGACAAAATTTTAGGGTTACAATGGTTTTATACGACCAATAATTGGACAGGAGGTGACCACGTGCCACAAGAAAATCAAACCATGCATGGGTTGAGTTCTATAGTCACCTGCATTCCAATAATTTCCAATTATTCAAACAATGATTTGTTATCAAACTTGCATAAGCTATGATGTTGCATATGTAAATATCACATCGTAAATCATTTATATTTCTTATCAAAATGATGCATGAACTTTGGTATGTGCCCTATTATGATCCCATCGCTAATTATGGATCAAATATATCGTAAAGTTGATAGCATGATATGGGCGTTTTGTTAAACCAAAAATTATCAACGTTGACCCTAGCAAAGTGGAATAACCTTATGATATGTGGAAAAAAATCCAAAGTTAAGTTGTTTAGAACCTTCGAACTAACTATAGACTTGTGTGTTTATAAACATAGTAGTTTATGCATGTTTATAACCCTTATAAAACCAACGATTCGAATGGTAATAAACTATTAAGTTGGCTAGTATAGTAAAAGAATACATTCATGAATTATTTTACATAATTCAAATTGGTTTAGACTTTAATAGACATTAGTGGTTTCTCAACTTGGCATTTGCTAGTAATTTACCATGACTATTTATTTGGTAAAATGATTTTATGATTATACAAGATAACTGGTGCTTAGCATAGGATAGAAGGTTGATCATTATAGAAAACATCTACCTTAGAAGTTGTTATAGATAGTAACTTAACATAAGAAAAGCATTAAAGAAGTAATAAGAATTGTAATGGAATAATCCTACTCGAGTCCATAATCAGTAGAACCACATGGATTGACTTAGATTTAAGAAGTAAAGGAAAACAATGTTTTCACGTGAAAAGACGCATTTTTTTTTACACTAATCAAACTTACAATATCAAGAAGTTTTACAGGCTGTAAGTTTCCCTATAGAATGTAAATATCAATCAGCTTAATACTCAAGTAAATAGTATGATAATGTATATGATACCATAGTACATGCAGTACGACATTGACGAGGAAGCTAATAACCTGTTAATGAGAAATTGATTTATACATATAAGTAATAGGTTGATACTTACTATACTAGTAGGTCAAAAAGGAAATCAAATTTTATATTCTAACGAGTATAACATTTGCAAGATAAGCATATCAATGTAGAAGTTAATATGCAACAAAGATCACAAGTCTAGAGTCCACAGTAAATATCTTTACTGTCGCTAAGTTGATAAAAGAAGGAACTCTTTTATTTGAACTTTACTTACAAGAAAAACTGAAGAAAATAAACCACTTTACCTCTTTGAAGTTGCTTGGAATTTATCAGCTTATTTTACTAAGCACATTAATTGCAAATAGAAACACTTCCTGATACTTTATGAATTTAAAACGTTTACTTGTTCGATCATACCTGTAAACCTGTAAGAACCAGTAATATTTTTGCATTAGCATAAATGCTAAGTAAGCCCAGGATTCAAAGTTAGATTCCACCTACTTGCCATAAAGAAGACTCATCAGTAAAATGAAATAAAACAATGAGCAAGTAAACCTTATCATGTTACGAAAAGGAAACATGCTTAGTTAAGTAATTTAAAAATGTATATTACTGATCATTAGACTGTTTCATTTTCCGCTAACCATTAGATGTTAGTAACCGTATATTCAACATTTTATGTATCTCAAAATTTTAATTTTTTATGAAAATTTGGGGTTTTGACAATGGTTGTGTGAAATATGAGAGAGGTTTTTTAATTCTCCATGCTATTGACAAAACCCATATGTTCATTTGGCCAAATTCCCCTCCAGTTCATCGGAATCTGCTTTTGAAGTTGATGACTAAGACAGGATTGTGAAATTATGGGAAAATACCTTGTGAATATGGTTTAAATTCTCCCAACCTATAGTACCTATGTAAAAAATGAAAGAGGTTATTGTATATCGACATGTGTTAAGAAACAACCTCATTTAGTTTCTGTTTGGCGGAAACAGTCTCTTGAAGTTAATGACCAAACAATCATTTGAAAATATGGAAAAATTACCTCTGAAGATGGCTTCAATTCTCCCAAGACACAACACTTGTGTAAAAATGAAAAATCTCTCTCAATTTCTCAAAATATTTCTTGGTTTGGCGGAAACCACTCTCTGAATGAAATGACTAAAACAACCATTTCCATGAAATTTAACCTACTGCACTGGCCTTGCCTTTGCTTTAAATGTTTCAACATCACAATTTAACTATGTAAGGAGATTCCACTTAAATCATTTCGAGGTTAACCTCCCTTCAATTTCTGCCGGAAAAATAAATCTTAACCATAAATTCATTTGGGAAATTAAAATGGTGACAACACATGTCTCAACCTGCCCTTCAAATAAAATTTTGCTGAGCCCAAAATGTTATTTCTCCATGCGCTTTTAGCATGCGAAACTGATTTGAACCATTGACTTGAATTGAGTTTGATCTTGAGATGTCCAATAGTGGAGATCATACAATATTTCACAGTACTTAGAAAACTAATTACCTTGTGCATCTTTATCATGTGAAATCCAACTCAACTGCCCATCTTCTATTAACCATATCTCATAAATTTCAGCAAAAGATTCACAAAGACCTCTCAAATCTTCT
This sequence comes from Pseudotsuga menziesii, assembly GCA_001517045.1. NCBI lineage: Eukaryota > Viridiplantae > Streptophyta > Pinopsida > Pinales > Pinaceae > Pseudotsuga > Pseudotsuga menziesii. Next base: position 32,926 of record LPNX011204960.1, read on the forward strand.
TCTGAAACCTCACTGGGTAGACTACCTATGAAAATTTCAGATCCACGTGGAGGAAAAGACAAGAAATGATCCTTTTATATGTTTTTTGCAGAAATTATTGTCCCACATGCATAAAGTGAAATGTGTTTTCAAAGGTTTATATGTCTTGGCCACTTCTACATATACCAAGGAACAATGTGACATGTCCTTTGAGAGCTCTACGTTTGGAGTTTGATGGCACACTTCGTTTGCTATGTTGATGTGTGGTGCCCCCCATACGATTTTGGTGTTCAACTTCTTACTTGTTTATAAACCCTAATGTTTTCATTATATGTCCAGGAACAAGAAATGTAATAAGACGAACATAGGCTTGGCCCCATTTTACAAAAATGGACCTTTGTCTCACTTTTATTTTTTATAAAATAAACTTTATTTTAAACAATAGACTTTGGCCCATATATATAAAATAAACTTGATTATAAAGGCAAAATGAATGTTTATGTTTTATCCAAAAACTATTTTTCTTTTTCTTTTGCTTGAACACCCAATGAAATCCTTTTCTCTTGCAAACCTGCCCAATAGAGAAAACCAACTCCCGCAAGAATAAAATTTATCATAGGTGCTTATAACGGCTGCAACTCGAGGATGCTATCCTCCCTGTGAGGTAGCAAAGAAACCATAGACCAGGTGCCAAATCCATCAGACGACTCCCAATTTTTTTTGAAATCCCCAACATGCTTTGAAAGCCAAAACTAAACTAACGTTGAAACAAAACTGAAAAACAGAGACATAAATTGAAAACTATTGAAAGAAATGCTCATCATGTCGAGCTTATTCACATATACTTACCTACCCCACTTAATAAGCACCAATTCCTAGTCAAGTAACTTCTGACTTCCAGTGAAGCCAATCAAGCAAATGATCCCATAAACCAACTTTATCCTTATGCTTGATAAAAAATCGAGATGACAGACTTAATGAAAAAATGTTATGATAAAGAAATTGATCCTTTCTATAAAGACACAACCAACCATTACTACTGCAAAGCTTCTCCATGTATTCTGCCACTGGATCCTGATAACCTGCAAAATTTTTTATTATTTGTTTTCCATGACATAGTTGTTCCAACTGCAACCCCTCTAGCATCCTACCAAAATGATCTTCAAAAGAACCATGAAAGGAAAACTCTCGACAATTTTCAAGCAGGATATCCTCAACGTCATTATAAATTTCAGAATCAACAAATTGATTCTCTTGATGCATGCCAATAGAAATATCATCCTTTTCTTTGATAGGACCAAGCAAACAAATTTCTTCTTGACAAAAAATTTTCGAATTTAAAAAAAAAAAGAAACATCCATTTGAGAACCCTCATCTTCCTCTTTGCTATTCAACTCTTCATTGCATACTGCTGGTTTTTCTATAGGCTAGGATTGATTGGATAATTTTTCATCCTTCCCATATTTTATAAGAAAAAAAGGGCTTTGTGTGTTCATGTAAATCTTCAGGGGGAAATTGGGTTTGAAAAACACACAAAGGTCCTTCTTCAACCATTAACTCAAAATCTGATTCCTCTTTACTTGCATTTTCAGAAAATAAACACGTGGAATGACTACAAGACTGAGATTTTCCAGAATTTTCATTCTCTATGTAATCAATCACATATGTATTGTAACTTTGAAGAGATCGTTGTTGCAAAAAGGAATTTTCTGATTGGGAAGGGGCAGCCTCTTCTTGTAACAAAAATTTGGAAGTTGAATAATCTGAGGAAGGATTTGATTGACAGTCCCAAATTCTTTCTCGGTCACACAAAGATTGACAAGACTATTGCAAATTATCATCTACCTCAGCAAAAGATCTCCAACTGGTTGAATCAGAGTTTTGGCTCATGTCTTTTTGAGTTAAGGAAGATACTATCAACTGGTGGGAATTTTCTTGAATTTCAAGGTAGCTAGTTTGTATTTATTTTTTATGAAATGGGTTCTCATGTAAAATTTCTAACAGCTCTTCATCCATACACTCATCATTGCCATACACGTTTTCCAAATATTCAATGAAACCCTTAACATGCATACAAAAATATTGAACTAGAAGCAAGGAAGGGTATTGGTCTTTAAAATGTTCATGAAATACTATATGAAAATTGATAAGGGAACATAAAATTTCTGATGGCAATCCCTCATACCATGATCTTGAATCTCCTTCTAAATTTTCCATGAAAATTCTTCGAGCAGGGCCCCGCAGCTACAAGAAAAGCTGCTATATCGGGACAAGAAAGTCAAAGGAAACAGTACCTGAGCGGCCGAGAAGAGAGAGCTCAACCACTGCACTTAAGGTAGCGGCGAAGATAGGAGGGCTCAGCTACCCTCATAAAGGAAAAGGAGCAACAGGCCAAGGTATTGAAGACAAAGGATAGAAGGGGAGCGACCGAGGAAGCGGCGCCCATACCCACGATCAGCGCCAGGAAGCATGGAAGACTGTAGAGAGCTGCAGTGTGACCAGTAAGCGGCAGCCCACAGTACAGATGCACCGACTGACACAGTTAGGGTTTTTGGGTTACTGTTGGGATAGGCCCACAGTGTTGTATCAGGGTGAGACCTTCGGGCCACCTATTTAAGCATGTATTTTGTATTGTAAAAGGTTAGATAGCTAGACAGCTAGACAGTAGAGAAAAAGATAGCTAGTTGTTTATTCATCTATATTGTAAGATATTGAGAAAGAGTCGAGCTCTGGTTATGTTATTAAGTCTGTATTATCTTACTGCAACCAGTAGCTGGCTCCTTGAGCATGAATGTAACAATCCGTAGGGATTGAGAGAGAGAGAGAGGATATATTGTAAGAAGAAAGCAGAATAGAAAGAGAAGAGATCTAAGAGAGAAGGGCTCCAGCTAAGAACGTAGAGTTTCCCAGAAGATCTCGAGCTGCATAATAGGTTACAGCAGAACTGTGTTTACTCTCTCAAGATATAATATAAAAACCAGTTCCTGTGGACGTAGCTTCCTCCATGGAAGTGAACCACGTAAAATCAGTGTGTTGTGCGACTGTTTCATGTGATTGTGTTTACTTATTTGCAATCTGTTACCTATTACATGAGCTTAGCTAACAGTTAATGAATGTGTGTATGCTATCCTTCAGTCTACAGTAACGTAGAGGATTAAATGTGAGTTGGATGTGTTAAGTATTCTGCATATAAGTTTATCAGTGTTTGATTCAGACCGTAACGATTACTGTGTTAATTGATTCCAGTATATTTAGTTCAGCAAGTTGAGTGCAATAGATGGTAAGCAAATAGACTAAAGAAGCTTGAGTGAAGTTGTTTAACACCTTTGTGAAGGTTAACTGAGCTGGTATAAGCAGAAGGAAAGCCGTGGACCTTGAGAGTTGGAGAGTCCTATTGAGCCTTACCATAGAGGCTATCGCAGCGTAGAAAGGTGATATCGCACTGCTAGAGGAGCCACAGTGAGGGATATCGCAGGTAAAGAGTCAAGTAGAAGAGAAAGTTTGCGCATCGTCGGAGAAGCCGCGATGCGATAAGAGTTAGTCTCATAGCAGAGCTAGCTCGGAGAAGAGAAATAGTGTTATTTAGAAAGACTCAACTGGTTAAGTAGAGTAAGGAGAATGTAGCATATCCCAGAACCTGGTTGAGGTCACGTGAGTCTTCAGCCAACCTATCCTAGATCACTTTGGATGAAACTTCAGGCCGTTCTGCGGTCTGTCGCCAAAAGGGCCAGTGAGTTAGGGGTTTTGTTGGTACATTATAGTAAACCTGGGTCTGCCCATAGAAGACCAACAAATGGTTCCATTGTTGGTTTTGAACAAATTGAAGAGCTAATGTTATGTTGGCATCCTACTAAAGAAGAACTTAACCACTCGGTTGAGTCTAAGGAGAGAGAATTTGCTGAACAAGAAAACAAGATTCCTAGGCTTAGTACAGAGGACTGGTTACAAAAACATATCTTCACAGACCTGCATATGATATTTTTTGAGACCTATGCAAATGAGTTGTATGATTGGTTATCAAAGCTGACTGATAAGAACATATTCAAGAAGAAAAGGAACATTGTCTGGACACCAGAGCTGATTCACACTGTGAAGAACATTGATAATCCCATTTCACGGGTAGTAGACTTCTGGCTTGCGAGTTTTCTAGAAGGTTTCGTTACAGAGTTTGCAGTTGATCAAAGAAAGAGTTTCAGTGAAGCAGAGAGGTACTTCTTCAAAGGATATCATGGTAAGTACTTGACCTCTTTAAACTTGTTCCTTAAGATGTTATTACATGAAAAAGGAGTATTGGATATCTTCTCAGATGAATAAATTAAGTAAGTGTAATGTCACAAGAGTTTGAGAGTGATTTTGAAGAAATTGGATGTACACGTAGTGGTAAGAAGTATAAAGTAGATTTCAGATCTTCCTTCTTTGAAGACAGTTCCAATAGTACTAGAGAACAGAGTCAAAATAATAGAGAAAGAACAGTAGGGGGTATCCCTTACCGCCCTTATACCCCACAAAAATAAATCGGGACTCAGAATAATCCTACAGGAACTCCATCTAGTAGTTCACACACAGTACATACTACAGTTACACCGCCAAGTGGTAGTAACACAGCAAATTAGAATCCACCACATAGAAACAGAATGGGGGGATGATATGAAGCTACCTACCTTTAAGGGTACAGGGGCAGAAGACCCAGAACAGCATTGGTTCCTATGTGAAGCCATATGGACCATTAAACAGATCCAAGATGATAATACTAAACTTGTCCAGTTGACCACTACACTTAGAGAATGAGATTTAACATGGTATATGAAGTATACAACAGCACAACCCAGAACGCTCGTACAGGTCAGGACCGCCATGATTAAGGAATTTAAGAAACCTAAGTCTGAGTCACAATGTATTACAGAACTTAAAGACATCAAATAGTTACCCACAGAGTCAGTATGGGATTTTGATCAGAAATTTAAAGCCCTTATTGACCAAGTTAGCTTTGAGTTTGCGCCGGAGCAACATAAGGAATGGTTTATCGCAACACTGCTCCCTCACATCAGAATTCCACTAATGCAGCAGAGACTCCATACGCGAGATGAAGCATTGGATATGGCAATGAAACTAGAGGCTTCACCTCTAGCTACGACTAGTATAGGTATGACAAACTTACAAAATCAGTTAGCCAATCTCACTTTACAGCTGCATGAGATTAAAAAAGGAAAAGAGGTTGCACAAGAATTATGGTGTACAAAGTGTAAAGGACAGGGCCATACTAAAGATAATTGTCTAGTATTTGTTGAGTATTTAGCAAGTGGGGATCCTAACCCCTTAGTAAAAATCAAGGGCCATGGTGTGAAATCTGTAGAACAAGAGGACATAGACCACAGGAGTGCCCTTTACTTCAAAAGTATGTACAAACTCCTAAGAACTTATACTGTAACTTCTGTAAGTCAATAGGACATGATGAACATAATTGCAGAGCTTATGATCTCATGATAGAGAGAAAACATGACCTCTACAGAGTCCAATCAGAGACACCAGGTCCAGCAGCAGGACTACAGCATGAACCGGCTCATGATGACCGTGGTGGAGGATTCAGAGGACGAGGCCACGGTGGAGGCTTTGGCCATGGTGGAGGCTTTGGCCGTGGTGGAGACTTTGGCCGTGGTCGTGGATCGATTATTTGCTACAACTATGGAGCCATAGGAAATTTTTCTAGGGATTGTCAGAACCCTACTACAACATGTAAATATTGCAAGTCCTATGATCATACCATAGAAGAATGTCTTTTCTTGATAGCCAAGATTAGGGACCCTAAGCCAGTAGTAAACCAGAATATTCAGCTTATTGCTATTGAGTAGAAAGAACCAAAACCAAGAGTCAATATTGTGACTCGCAGCGGTGCTTCTAATAGTAGGACATCGCAAGATGCAGAAAAGAATACAGGTCCAGAGTGGGTGCGTAAAGCAACTAATAAATCAACACCACTCGACCTACAGAAGAAGAAAGAAATGTTTCAGCAAGCTAAAACTTTCTATACTGAACCTAAAACATTGGGATCACAGGTATTTCCTTGTAGGGGCGTACCGCAACAGCAACATTGTGGCGTTAGTTCTGTGCAGATACCGCAGGCTACCACATCGAGAAGGTGTGAAGAAGATGAGTTGGCAGGAAGTGTCCAATCCTTCCTGCGGAGCTGTTTGAAACTCGTCAGAAATGAGAAATCTATTGGAGAGCTTTAGTGCATCATAGACCAGTATTAGCAGCCTTCTTCCGTGAACAGTGTGCAGCGTGTTGTTCATAGTATTATGGGCCATACAAGAATAGGAAGAGAAATGAGACTCACAGCGCAAATTGGAGAATTTGAAATGGATGAGGTAATCCTATATTTAGGATCAGAGGTAAATGTTATGACTAAGCAGACATGGGAACAGATGGGTAGCCCTAAGTTAGCCAAATCACCTATCCATCTGCGACTCACCAATCAGTAGAGGGTATCGCCACTGGGTCGATTACCGCAAGTACCAGTTAATATTGATGGAGTTCGCAGCTTTGCAGACTTTGAAGTCATAGAAATAATTGGCGATAGCAGACCGTATCCAGCTTTACTAGGTATTGATTGGGAAATTGATAACATGGCTGTTATCGATTTAAAGAAAAGACAAATGACTTTTGAGGATAATCATATTTGAGTCATTGCACCGTTGGATCCTTTCCAGGGTCCTTGTTATATTGAGCCTATCAGAGCAGAGGAAGAGGCGCGTAATATGGAAAGCCTCTATCAGATGACCACTAATCAGAGTGACTATATTAACCCCACTGCAGAAGGACATATTAGTTGGCGATGCGACAGCTCATGTGCATCAGATTCAGATGTTGGCTTAGAAAATTGGCAGAATAGACTTTACGAAGTCTCAGCTCGCAGATGTGCGTTTATGACTAAGTCATTGCGATGGATTGGCGCAGAGGTTAAGGATATTCCGTCATTTCATGGCTTAATGGATGTCAATGACTTTTTACAACAGTTTGAGAAGGAAATTCCTCAGGAGCAGAGGATGGCAGCTATTGACCTTGCAGTCAAAGCCACACCTACAAGATGGTGGCATGCACATAAAGAACATATCGCATCATGGGATGATTTTAAGAGACTGATGGCAATCAGATTCTCTACTACCAAGGAGCCTTTACAGCAGAAATATACAAGAGAAAGTGACCCCAGGTCACATATTAAGATTTGTGAACAGAGTTGGTTGGACATTCCATAGGATGAATGGGTTCACCTATTCATTCACACTTTAGACACAGTTCCAAGGAACTGGTACACTGAGACAGAGTTGTGCAGAGGAACTATTACATGGCCAGTTATGATAGACAGCTTTCTACTCACTTTCACTTTTGAATCTGAGTATCCAAGCATTGATCAGGATCTAGGTATTATAAAGACTAAGATATTTGAAGATTGTACCCTACCAGTGTATACTCAGCCTGATTGGGCCATCCAGTTAGAACAAGTGCTAGAATGTTACAATTTCACAGAAGAGCCAGCGGATGAGGATGAGAATCCTCGTAGTATCAACATTCCAGAGTCTGAAGGGACTCGTGAAGTTGATGGACCGAAGCTAGAGTTTCCAGCTGTCACAGAACCTATCAAGATTAAAAAGATCAATATTGGCACAGAAGCAGAACCAAAGTTTGCCTCTATTGGAGACTATTGGGATGATGAAATAGTATGACACATCGTAGATCTATTACACGACTATCAGGACCTATTTCCCACTAAGTTCACAGAGATGAAGGGAATAGTAGGAGATTTGGGAGTTATGCGCATACCTTTGAAAGAGGATGCTAGGCCAGTTAAGCATCGTCCATACAGATTGAATCCTCGCTATAAATAAAAAGTTAAAGATGAGATTGATAAGATGCTAGCAACAGGCATTATTGAACCAGTAGAAGAGAGTGAATGGGTTAGTCCCATGGTGGTACAGGAAAAGAAAACTAAAGGAGAAATTAGGATTTGTGTCGACTTGCACAAACTCAACGACGCATCACTTCATGACCCATTTCCGACACCTTTCATTGATGAAGTTTTAGACAATGTGGGCGAACATGAGATATATTCATTCACTGATGGCTTTTCAGGCTATCACCAGATAAGAATCCATCCAGAGGATCGACATAAGACCACCTTTGTGACAGAATGGGGCTCATTCCAGTATACGGTAATGCCCTTTGGTATTAAAAATGCACCAACTATCTTTTCTAGAGTAGTAGTTGTTGTATTTAAGGAATACATCCATAAATTCTTAGAAGTCTATTTTGATGATTGGACTGTATTTGGATTAATCGAAAAGCATATAGGAGATTTAAGGCTCATGTTAGAGAAATGTAGGCAATATCAGATTTCTCTTAACTTGAAGAAATGTATATTCTGTGCGCCATTTGGTATTTTGTTGGGTCATATTGTTTGTAGACAAGGCTTGATGGTAGATCCTGCAAATATTTCCATCATTGTAAATCTTCCAGCACCCAACTCAGTCAAGCAGTTGAGAACAGTGCTTGGTCATACCGGGTATTATAGAAAATTCATCAAAGGCTATGCAAAGATCACAGCACCTATGGAAAAACTGTTAAAGAAAGAAGTGAAATTCCTATGGAATGAGGAATGCCAACAAAGTTTAAACACTCTTAAAGAGAAGATGGTCACCGCGCCCATCTTAGTATTTCCAGATTGGGACAAGCCATTTCATGTACATGTGGATGCATTTGGCATTGCACTGGGGATTGTCTTAACACAGCCAGGAGAAGGGGGTATTGATCACCCTATCTCATACTCCAGCAAAAAGTTATCTAACACAGAAAAGAACTACACCACTACAGAAAGGGAAGGATTATCTATGGTGTATGCTCTACAGAAGTTCAGGCACTACCTGTTGGGTGCCGCATTCAAGATGTTCATTGACCATTCCGCTTTAAAGTATTTGGTCAATAAACTAGTGTTAGGGGGGAGGATCTGTAGATGGTTACTCTTATTCTAGGAGTATTATTTTGAAATTATTGTAAAACCAGGAAAATTAAATGCCGGACCTGATCATTTATCGCGAATAGACTCAGGAGAAGAACCAAGTAATTTAGAAGATAATTTTCCAGATGCGCAATTGTTTTCTATCCAGATCGCAGATGAGTATTATGAATATATTATCCACTTTCTCACTACAGGATGGGCACAAGTTGAGTTTACTAAACAGCAGAAGAAGCAGTTAGTTGTGAAAGCACCAGACTTCACTTTGATCGCAGGACATTTATATAAGTTAGGTCCAGATGAAGTCCTGCGCAGATGCGTGATGCCACATGAGAAAGAGACCATTATCAGAGAAGCACAATCAGGTACCGCAAGAGGTCATTTCGCAGGAAAGCCGACTGCGTAGAAAATTCTAGCTACAGGATTATGGTGGCCTACCTTGCACAAAGACACTAAGGAGTTTTGCAGATCCTGCGATATCTGCCAGAGGGTAGGAAAACCTTCATGGAGAGATGAAATGCCATTTCGACCATAGATTACACTGCGGGCATTTGACAAGTGGGCTATAGATTTTGTGGGTCCTATCAACCCACTAGGAAAATGATCTAGTGCAAGATACATCATCACAGGAACAAAATACCTCACCAGATGGGCAGAGGCCTTTAAACTCACTTCAACACAGATGAAGTGTTGCATAGATGATGCAGATTCATTACTAGCCGATGCAACAAAGACATGGTCGGAGCTAGACGAGCTCCTAGATAGACTAGAATTGCAGTAGAGCATCCAGAACATATAGAAGGCCATAGCAGCAATGAAGGAAGAAGTCAGGAGCTTAGGAGCTCTTGCAAAGATGAAGAGGATGACAGAGATGAACCGTTTGCAATAGGAAGCACAGTGGTTAAGAGCAAAAGAGATACAATTTAATAATCTGCTTCAGCCATATTAGGAACAAATCATAGAGCTGGTCGATGCGGTTGAGCAGAAGGTCAAGGAGTTCACTACAAGCAAAAGTGAAATTGATGACACAGAAGACCCCATCATTAGTCAAGCTATGCTCGAAGCGGCACAAGATTGTGTCGAAGCTACGGACAAAGAAGTCGCAGGACTCGGAGAAATATTTGCAAGGACTTCGTAGGAAGCCAAGGAGAAGCTACAACAAGAGAAGCCAGCTATTAGTGGCTCAAGGACGAGCCACAAGAAAGTGTTAGGGGGCTGTTGGAGCAGGGCCCTGTAGCTACAGGAAAAGCTGCTATATAGGGACAAGAAAGTCAAAGAAAACAGTACCTGAGCGGCCGAGAAGAGAGAGATCAACCGGTGCACTTAAGGCAGTGGCGAAGATAGGAGGGCTCAGCTACCCTCATAAAGGAAAAGGAGCAACGGGCTAAGGTATTAAATACAAAGGACAGAATGGGAGCGATCAAGGAAGTGATGCCCATACCCACGATCAGCGCCAGGAAACGTGGAAGACCGCAGAGAGCTGCAGTGTGACCAGTAAGCGGCAGCCCACAATACAGATGTGCCGACTGACATAGTTAGGGTTTTTGGGTTACTGTTGGGATAGGACCATAGTGTTGTATCAGGGTGAGACCTTCGTGCCACCTATTTAAGCATGTATTTTGTATTGTAAAAGGTTAGACAACTAGACAGCCAGACAGCTAGATAGTTAGACAGTAGAGAAATATATAGCTAGTTGTTTAGTCATCTGTATTGTAAGATATTGAGAAAGAGTCGAGCTCTAGTTCTGTTATTAAGTCTATATTATCTTACTACAACTAGTAGCTGGCTCCTTGAGCATGAATGTAACAATCTGAGGATTGAGAGAGAGAGAGAGAGAATATATTGTAAGAAGAAAGTAGAATAGTAAGAGAAGAGATCTAAGAGAGAAGGGCTCTAGCTGAGAACGCGGAGTTTCCCAGAAGATCTCAAGCTGCATAATAGGTTACAGTGGAACTGTGTTTACTCTCTCAAGATATAATATAAAAACCAGTTCCTATGGACATAGCTTCCTCCTTCGAAGTGAACCACGTAAAATCAGTCTGTTGTGTGACTGTTTCATGTGATTGTGTTTACTTATTTGCAATTTGTTACCTGTTACATGAGCTTAGCTAATAGTTAATGAATGTGTGTATGCTATCCTTCAGTCTACAGTAATGTAGAGGATTAAAAGTTAGTTGGATGTGTTAAGTATTCTACATATAAGTTTATCAGTGTTTGATTCAGACCGTAATGATTACTGTGTTAAGTGATTCCAGTATATTTAGTTCAGCAAGTTGAGTGCAATAGATGGTAAGCAAATAGACTAAAGAAGCTTGAGTGAAGTTGTTTAACACCTTTGTGAAGGTTAACTGAGCTGGTATAAGCAGAAGGAAAGCCGTGGACCTTGAGAGTTGGAGAGTCATATTGAGTCTTACCATAGAGGCTATCGCAGCACAGAAAGGTGATATCGCACCGCTGGAGGAGCCACGGTGAGGGATATCGCAGGTAAAGAGTCAAGTAGAAGAGAAAGTTTGTGCATCATCGGAGAAGCCGTGATGCGATAAGAGTTAGTCTCCTAGCAGAGCCAGCTCGGAGAAGAGAAATAGCGTTATATAGAAAGATTCAACTGGTTAAGTAGAGTAAGGAGAACGTAGGATAGCCTAGAACCTGGTTGAGGACACATGAGTCTTCAGCCAACCCATCCTAGATCACTTCGGGTGAGACTTCAGGCCGTTCCGCGGTCTGTCGTCGAAAGGGCCAGTGAGTTAGGGGTTTTGTTGGTACATTACAGTAAACCCAGGTCTGCCCATAGAAGACCAACAAAAATTTTCATTAAACAATACTCATGCAATTTCCCTCCCAACTTATATATATGCATATGAAATCTAACCAAATGAAGGGCAACATCATCGCTCTTTTGATTTTTGAATTTTGGAAGATGCGTTTGCCAATCTACATTAGGTATTCGATTCAAAAAACTAGGAATGTGAGCATGATTCATAGGGGAATACCTTGCAGATACAAAAATCATCTTGATAGTGAAGACACTGAATCAACTCGTCAAAATTTGCAACCCTTTGACAATGGAGCTTCCTCCAAAGAACATCACAAAGACTGGATTCTTCATAGATGGAGTTGCCATAGGAACTCTGAAAATCTTTGTAGCTTCTCGGTGGTCTGTATTCCTAGGGGAGTCAACTTCCAAAGGCTTTGAGTGGAGTCGCCAGAGCATATACAACCAATATGTTTCTAGGATCGACAGCTCAATCGACTCATAGATCTAAACAATGTCATTCTCCCAAGGAAATAATAGTGATTATTTCCCTGAAAATGACGCCAAGATGTTAGCACCCTGTAATTTTCCTATGGTTGTATTAGGAAGTCACAGGGGTAACCATTTCAACCAACCTTTAGACTGCATTCTAGCCAATACAGTCAGAGAGGGATCTCTCTTCTCACGGGAACAAATTCACATATACTTTTGGCTTTAAATAAGCAAACATAAGGCTAGATTTCTAATGGGAACGGGGTGTTGATAGATTTAAAAATGGTAGAACAAACAAACAGGAAAATCATTGGGAAATGGAGTCAAATACTGAATCAATCAAGGATATTATAGTGAAAATGAGAAAGGGAATTTCCTTTGTATTCTGAGGCAAATTAGGTGTCACAAACAATCAAATATCTTGAAAGGGTGGTAAGAGGGAAAGGGGAAGAAGCCCAGTGCAGCAAGAGGCACCTATCTATGGATGAATCTCTTGCACCACCTTTAGTAGAATAAACAACAGAGGCTAGTAACTACAATGGAGCATAGGAGATGAATTCCAAAACATTTAGTAGAAATATATAACAAATACAGTGTTTGATACGAGGAGCACTTAATGAAATGAATTCCCCATATGCAACTAGAGCGCATTAGCATAAAAACACAGAAATGAACATGAATAAACAGGAAAAAAATAAGGGTATTGGTCTTCGTAGATGGAGTTGCCATAAGAACTCTAAAAATCTTTGCAGCTTCTGGGTGGTTTGTATTCCTAGTGGAGTCGCCTTTCAAAGGCTTTGAGTGGAGTTGCCAGAGCATATACAACCAATACATGTCTAGGACCGGTTGCTCAATCGACTCATAGATCTAAACAATGTCGTTCTCCCAAGGAAATAATAGTGATTATTTCCCTGGCAACGACACCAAGATGTTAGCACCCTGTAATTTTCCTATGGTTGCGGTAGGAAGTCACAGGGGTAACCATTTCAACCAACATTTATACTGCATTCTATACAATATAGTCAGAGAGGGCTCTCTCTTGTCACGAGAACAAATTCACATATAATTTTGGCTTTAAAAAAGCAAACAGAAGGCTAGATTTCTGATGGGAATGGGGTGTTGATAGATTTAAAATGGAAGAACAAACAGATAGGAAAATCATTGGGAAATGGAGTCAAATCCTGAATCAATCAAGGGTATTATAACAAAAATGAGAAAGGGGATTTCCTTTGTATTCTGAGGCAAAGTAGGTTTCACAAACATTCAAATATCTTGAAAGGGTGGTAAGAGGGAAAGGGGACGAAGCCCAACGAAGCAAGATGCACCTATCTGTGGATCAATCTCTTGCACCACCTTTAGTAGAATAAACAACAGAGGCTCGTAACCCCAATGGAGCATAGGATATGAATTCCAAAACATTTAGCAGAAATATATAACAAATGCAGCATTTGATACGAGGAGCGCTTAATGAAATGAATTCCCCATATGCAACTAGAACGCATTAGCATAAAAACATAGAAATGAACATGAATAAACAGGAAAAAAAGTCTAAATGTAAAACACTATGATTAATCTTTGAAACGTAGGAGAATGTTTCTCATTGAAACTTCCAAGAAAGTTACAGAGACAAAAACAAGAGCAGAATGCTTTTTGAATGAAAGTTCCAACCATTACTCCTCCATAGAGGTTACATTTATAGTCTCATTTTCCCCTGAGATGGATCTTGAAACGGGGCATCAAAATTAGTTACAAAAAATGGGAAATAATCCTGAGCCATCATGTTGAATCCTAACAAACTATGATAAGGCATATTTGCTTTGATTTACATATTAAACAGGTAATAAGGAATAACATGCGTGCTGGATCAAAATGAAAATGTGGCATCTGGGATCCGGCTTGCTTGACTAAAAGTGATGGTTGAAAGCACTCCGAACGGTCTGGTGCTGACTCAACCTTGAATTTTTCTTCAACACCAGAGATGAAGGAGCCTTCCTTCATTTCAAACACTTGTTCTTATACATCTGCCCCTTAATCTTCATCATTTCACCTCTTTCAGGAAACGTATCGCTGAAAAATAGGCTTTAGAGCTCCACCTACATTCCTCAAATGGTGATGTTTGTGTGAAATATGAGAGAGGTTTTTTTAATTGACCATGTTTCTGACAAAACCCATGTGTTCATTTGAACATATTCCTCTCCAGTTCATCGGAATCTATTTTTGAATTTTATGACTAAGACGATATTGCAAAATTTTAGGAAAATACCCCATGAATATGGTTTAAATTATCCCAACCTGTAGCATCTGTGTAAAAAATGAAAGATTTTATTGTATATAGACACGTTTTGAGAAAAAAACGCTTCCAATTTCTGAAAATTCTTCTTCGTTTGGTAGAAAAATTCTCTTGAAATTAATGACCAAACAATCATTTGAAAATCTAGAAAATTGCCCTTTGAAGATGGCTTGAATTCTCCCAAACCACAACACATGAGTAAACAAAGAGAGATCTTATTGTATATAAGGATGTTATGAATAAAAACCTCACTCGGTCTCTCAAAATATTTCTTTGTTTGGCAAAAACGACTCTCTGAATGCAATGACTAAGACAACCATTTCCATGAAATTTAACCTGCTGCACTGACGTTGCCTTTGCTTTAAATGTTTCGACATCACAATTTAACTATGTAAGGAGATTCCACTTAAATCAGTTCGAGGTTAACCTCCTTTCAGTTTCTGTCGGTGAAATAAATCTTAACTGTAAATTCATTTGGCAAATTAAAATGGTGACAACACGTGTCTCAACCTGCCCTTCAAATTAAATTTTGTTGAGCCCAAAATGTTATTTCTCCACGCTCTTTTAGCATGCAAAACTGATTTGATCCGTTGACTTGAATTGATTTTGATATTTAGTTGTCCAAGAGTGGAGATCGTACCATATTTCGCAACGCTTAGAAAACTAATTACCTCATGCATCTTTATCATCTGAAATCCAATTCAGTCGCTCATCTTTTATTAACCGTATCTCATAAATTTAAGAAAAAGGTTCACAAATACCTCTCAAATCTTCTTCTGAAACCTCACGGGGCAGACTACTTATGAGAATTTCAGATCCACGTGGAGGAAAAGACAAGACATAATCTTTTTATATGTTTTTTGCAGAAATTTTTGTCCCACATGCATACAGTGAAATGTGTTTTCAAAGGTTTATATGTCCTGTCCGCTTCTACATATACCAAGGAACAATGTGACATATCCTTTAAGAGCTCTATGCTTGGAAGTTGATGGCGCGCTTCGCTTGGTATGTTGATGTGTGGCGCCCCCTATACGATTTTGGTGTTTGACTTCTCACTTGTTTATAAACCCCAACGTTTTCATTACATGTCCAGGAACATCAAATGTGATAAGACTTAATGGTGCGCTTTGATATGTTGAATGCTTGGACCCCATGCAACCATAGGTTTTCAAGATTGGCCCAATTTTACAAAAATGGACCTTTGTCTCATTTTTTTTATAAATAAAATTTATTTTAATAAACAATCGACTTTGGCCCATATAAATAAAATAAACTTGATTAAAAATCCAAAATCAATGTTGATGTTTTATCCAAAAACTACTTTTCTTTTTCTTTTGCTTGAACACCCAATGAAATCATTTTCTCTTTCAAACCTTCCCAATCGAGAAAACCAACTCCCACAAGAATAAAATTTAGCACAGGTGCTAACACAATCACTATCAGAAAGCAAACTCAAAATGTTACCTTTAGTGTTGGATATTGCTTTCTAGATTTTCTCCATGTCCACCATGGAAGATGTCTCCTCCATGTTCCAACATATTTTCAAAACTAAATAATTTTTCCATGGAGAATCTTTAGGGCCTCTTGAATATTGTTTTCATCCATCTTCAAAAAATCCTACAAGAAAATGGGGTTCTTGCAGATGAACCTCCTCTTCATCTTCCATCATAGGATCAACTTCATGAAGTTCATGTGGTGAAGGTGAAATCTATCCCGGGACCTTTTTTTCAGATGCTACAAGATCTTGATGCTCAAGGAAATTCAGTCTCGTAACAACTTCTTCAAGTGGAATCTCTATGTCACCAACATAGAGAGGTGAATATCCATCAATAGATATCTCATCGAAACTTGAGCACCCATCAGTAGGTACCTCTCAAGAGTTTTAGCATTCATTAGTAAGTGGTTCAGAAATTCTTGAGCATCCATCATTAGGTTCTCTTTCAACCATGTACACAATGTCACATAACATGTGCACACGATCATTTTCCATGCAAGATGGATGGTGTGGTAAATTCAACTCCTTTTGAAGTTGATCAATTTGAAACCTTGACTCTTAAAGAGCTTCTTGGGTTATCTTCAAAGAAATACTTGTAGCCTCCCATTTTCTATGGATCCTTTTAGACTCTTCTTCTTCCTTCTTGAGTGCACAATGGTACATTTTATCCACTGTGAGGAGATGATATCTAGTTGATAGTAAGTTCATGTAGCTCTCCTTAATTTTGACCACTACTTCTTTGAGTTCTATGAACTCTTCTAAATAGGATCTCCTTCCAACTCTCCTCCATAATATTTCCAACAACATCTTATCAGCAAGGCATTAGTGTCAACAAAATTCTTCATGGATGCCATAAGCTTCTGAATGTCATCCTTTAGTGATCTAATCAAATGATGGGGATCAAAAACAAGATCCTCCATAATCTTTACCCATTCCAATGGTTGATGTTGGCCCTAGGAAAAGATAAGAAGAATTCAATTAGGATTATGCTCGGAAGATAAAGATTTAGGTTGCAGGGACAAGAAGCTGTGACAGAAGTAGCTGAAGGTGGAGGAGAAGCTACGATGGAAGTAGTTGTGGAAGGAAGAACAAGGTCGAAGAAGCAACTATAGAGGAAGCTATGATGGAGGAAGACATAAACAAAAATGGATAAGAATTCATGATAGGAGAAGAAGTCATGACATAAGAGAAGCTGCGACAGAAGGAAATGATGTAACGAGATAGACGTGACAGAAGGAACCACGATAGAAAAGGTGTGCAGTGGTGTAACGACTAAAAATGAAGCTCAAGATATCGTGTGTACGAAGTCGGCTAGAGTCACATGTGCTTTAAGGAATAAAATAATATTTGTATTTTGGGCCAATAGTTCCTACTAACAAGTGTAACTAGAATAGGAACGACATCCTGTCGGCTAACAAAATGAAGTAGGATGAATACGACATATAAAGAGTCTATAAAAGGAAGAACCCAAGATGTATGCGAGTTACTTACCTCCTCTTATGTTTTTTTTGTAAATAAAAGACATTGTATTACAATAGAAAGGATTAATTACATCACAAGGAAAATGCTAAGATAGATCAACTGACAGAGAAGTGCACAATGAAACTGCACCAACCAAGGTCAGTCCTACCAAATATACAAGTAGAAATCCCAAACCCCCCAAAAAGAAACAACAGAATGTTTCTACCAACTACTAACCCCCCATTACAAAAAGGACCAACTGGGACGAGAGTCCACCTATCATTACATAGTCAAAAAACAAGAAGAGAAAAAATGAAGCACCAAAGGAGAAAGCAACCATGAATTAGATCCTATTAATACCAGGGATACCCCTAAAGGCGCCTGTAGTAGGGGCAACACCAACATACATACTTTGATTACTAGGAGCCAACGAGGATCTAGCCTAGCCATCACCATGACCATGTTGCTACCAAACACCCTTGCATGAGGTCTAGCAGTCTCCAGCTGCCTGATATTCACCAGATAAAAAGGAATGCCCAAACTGCCAGCCACCACATCTAACTTCTTGTGAATCAAAAGGAATTCCTCATTATGCTCTTTCCACACAAGAATAGGTTCCTCATCGCCTTGCTGCTTCGCTTCCCGAACTACAAAAGAGTGTCCGACCAGCTGCATGTTAACCCAGTACTACATTAACATGCAGTCATACGCAAATGCATGACCCATTGTGTTTCCTAGATCAATTACCCAGTCAACCACCTCTTAATGCAATGTTGGAGCAGGGTACCGCAGCTACAGAAGAAGCTGCTAGTTTTGGCGGAATGATAAGCTTTGGCGGAAAGAAGTTAAGACAGAGCTATGACGGCGTAGCACGTTTCCAGCTGGAGAGCAGAGCCGAAAACCGTGACTTTTTGAGATGCGAAAGTCAAAGAAGGGCAACGGTACCTGAGCGACCGAGAAGGGAGAGCTCACCCACTACATTGAAGGCAGTGACGGAAGACAGGAGGGCTCAGCAACCCTCATAAAGAAGAAGGAGCAGCGAGGCTCAAGCATTGAAGGCGAAGGACAGAAAGAGAAGCGATGCATAGTACCCATGGTCAGTGCCGGGAAGCATGGAAGACTGTAGAGAGCTGTGGTGTGATGGGAAGCGGCTACCTCAAGGACAGAGAGGACCTAATGTCACTAATTAGGGTTTGGGTTACTGTTGGGACAAGCCCACAGTGTTGTAAAAGCAGGACCTTCGGGCTGCTTATAAAAGAATGTAATTTTGTATTGTAAAGGGTTAGTTAGTTAGCTAGTTGGTCGGATAGACAGTTAGACAGTTGTGAATGAAATAGGCAATAAGGATAAGTAGACTGTTGTAAAAGCCGAGCTCTGGTTCTGGTCTTAACTATAGCAATCTTACTGAAACCAGTAGCTGGCTTATAGAGCATGCATGTAACGATCCGCAGGGATCAACTGAGAGGGAAGAGTATATTGTAAGAGAGCGATATAGAGAGAAGAGAGATCTAAGAGAGAAGATCTTGAGCTGCATATGCGGTGCAGTAGAACTGTGTTTTACCTTCCCCTTGAGCTATAATAGAAAACACAGTTCTGTGGACGTAACTTCCATCCTGGAGGTGAACCACATTAAAATCTGTGTTATGCGACTGATTTATGTGTTATGTTTACTTATGCATTGCTCAGTTATTTTATGGACTTCGTTGCAGTTTAATGGATGAATGTATTAACTAGTTCACCACAGCACAGAAGGATAATCATAAGTTAAAAGCCTTTGGCATGTTGTATGTGTTTCATTTATGTTTGCGTAAACAGCTACTGGATGCAGTATTGAATAGCTTTGTAGGTTAAGTCTTGTGTGTCGACACGAGCAATGCTAGGTGTGCTAAACCGCGGAGGTAGGATATCACAGAGAGGTGATATCGCATCGGCAGAGAAGCTGCGGTGCTCGATACCACAGGTTGAGGACTTCGCGTTGAGCAGGAGCTGTGTGTCGCACGGTGTGCGGCGATGCGCTAAGGCTGGAAATATTGCAAGTCAGGGAAAGTGCACATCATAGAAAAGGACCGCATGGTGGTGGAAAGAGACATCTCGCGGCTAGAGGAGCTGCGCGACGACGGGATTGCGCGACGCGAGCAGGAGGTTGTGCAACGCACAGACGCAGGAAGGAGGTCTCATAGCTAGGAGAGCTATGCGCCACCAGTAGGATTGCCTCGGAACCTGGTCCAAGACACTTGAGTCCTTGGCCAACCCATTAGATTCACTTCGGGTGAGACTTCAGGCCGCCTTGCGATCTGTCGCTGAAAGGGCCAGTGAGCTAGGGGTGTTGTTGCTTGATTATAGTAAACCCGGGTCTGCCCATGCAATCAAAAAATGGTTCTGTTGCCGGTTTGAATGACTGGGATTTAATGTTATGTTGGCATCCTACTAGAGAAGAGTTTCACCAGTGGCTGGATTCAGGCTTAAGGGAGTTTCCCAAGAAAGAAAACCGAAGCCCTAAACTGAGCACAAAGGCCTGGTTAGTAAAGCATATCGCTTCAAACATACACGCTATATTTTTTGCAACCTACGGAAATGAGCTTTTCGACTGGTTATCCAAGTTGACAGATAGGAACACATTCAAGAAGAAAAGAAACATTGTCTGGACACCGGAGCTGATTCAGACCGTGCAGAACCTTGACAATCCGATTACGAGAGCAATGGACTTCTGGCTTACCAGTGTGCTAGATGGCTTCGTTACAGAATTTGCAGTTAACCAGAGAAAGAGCTTCAGTGAAGCCGAACGATACTTCTTCAGAGGATATCGCGGTAAGTACCTAAGATCCCTAAACGTGTCCCTTAAGATGCTGCTATACGAAAAAGGAACAATGGATCTAGTCTCAGATGAATAAGTAGAGATAGTAATGTCAAAAGAGTTTGAAAGTGATTTTGATGACATTGGGCGAACACGTAGTGGAAAGAAGTATAAAGTAGATTTTAGCTCTCCTGTATTTGAAGACAGTTCAGACAGTATTATACAACAGAGCCCTAGCACCACAGAAGAACCAGAGGGGGGTATCCCTTACCACCCCTATACTCCACAGAAACAGACAGGGACTCAGAATAACCCCGTAGGTACCCCATCTACTAGTTCACAGACAGTACCTACTCCCGCTACATCACCTTTACCTACACTGCTGAGTGGTAGTACCCCAGTCAGTCAGAACCCACCACAGAGAAATAGAATGGGAGACGACATGAAGCTACCTATTTTTAAAGGTACAGGAGCAGAAGACCCAAAACAACATTGGTTCCTATGCGAAGCCATGTGGACCATTAAAACAATCAATGATGATCACCTTAAACTTGTACAGTTGGTCACCACACTCAGAGACAGAGCCTTGACATGGTACATAAAGTATACTACATTTCCCAAGGCACTTGCCCAGGTCAAGAACGCCATGATCAAAGAGTTTAAGAAACCTATGTCTGAGTCTCAGTGCATTACAGTGCTTAAGGATATTAAGCAGCTACCATCAGAGTCAGTATGGGACTTTGACCAGAAATTCAAAGCTCTTATAGACCAAGTAAGTTTTGAGTTTGCACCAGAGCAGCATAAGGAATGGTTTATTGCAGAACTGCTCCCTCATATCAGAATGCCACTAATGCAGCAGAAACTCACTACTCAAGATGAAGCGCTGGAGATGGCAATGAAACTAGAGGCTTCACCTTTAGCAGAAACCAGTACAGGAATGACAACTCTACAGACTGAGTTGGCCAACCTCACGTTACAGATACACGAACTTAAAAAAGGCAAAGAGGTTATGCAAGACATATGGTGCATAAAGTGTAGAGCACAGGGCCATAGTAAAGACAACTGTCTAGTCTTTGCAGAATATTTAGCATCAGGGGCTCCTAACCCCTTACCACGAACACAAGGGCCATGGTGTGAAATATGTAAAACACAAGGACATCCGCCTCAACAATGCCCCTTGCTTCAGAAGTATGTACAGACACCTAAAAACCTATATTGTATCTTCTGTAAATCCGTCGGGCATGATCAACAGGACTGCTGAGCTTATGATCTCATGTCAGAGAGACAACATGATGTGTACAGAGTCTAAGCAGACACACAGGGTCTAGCAACAGGACCACAGCTGGATCAGGCTTATGGAGGCCGTGCAGGAGAATTCATAGGATGAGGCCGTGGAGGAGGCTTCGCACGTGGAGAAGGCTTTGGCCGAGGAGGAGGTTTTGGCCAAGGTCGTGGACCAGTCACTTGTTATAATTGTGGAATTGTAGGACACTATGCTAGGGACTGTCAGAACGCCACTACTACTTGTAACTACTACAAATCTTATGATCATACTATAGAAGAGTGCCCTATCTTGATAGCTAAGATCAGAGACCCTAAACCAGCCGCACACCACAACATCCAACTTATCGTTGCTGAGCAAGCAGAACCAGAACCAAGAGTCAATATTGTGACTCGGAGCGGTGCGTCCACCAGTGGCACATCGCAGGAGATCGGAAAGAACACAAATCAGGGGTGGGTGCACAGAGCTCCTAGTAAAGCAACAGCACTCAAACTACAGTAGAATAAAGAGACATTTCATGAAGCCAAGGATTCCTTTGATGAACATACACTATCAGGACCGTAGGTACCACCGTCTAGGGGCGTACCGCAGCAAGCACCTTGTGGCGATAGCCCTGAGCAGGCATAGCAGGCTACCACATCGGGAAGATGCGACGAGGATGAATCGATAGGAAGTGTACAATCCTTCCTGCACAGCTGCTTGAAACTCCTGAGAAATGACAAAGCTGTCGGTGAGCTACAGCGCATGATAGATCAGTGTCAGCAACCCTCTCTCTCGGGCAGTGCACACCGCGCTGTCCATAATATTACAAGACATACAAGGACATGAAGAGAGATGAAATTCACTGCGCATATTGGTGAGTTTGAAATGGATGAGGTTGTCTTAGATCTAGGATCAGAGGTGAATGTTCTAACTAAGCAGACATGGGAACATATGGGTAGTCCTTAGTTAGCCCTATCGCCTATCCACCTGAGATTAGCTGATCAGCAGCGAGTATCACCATTGGGTCGACTACCGTAGGTGCCAGTTGATATTGACGGAGTTCGTACTTTTGCGGACTTCGAGGTTATAGAAATCATTGGCAACAGTCGACCATATCCAGCACTATTAAGTATTGATTGGGCGATTGGTAGCAAAGCTGTCATTGACCTAAAGAAAAGACGAAAGACCTTTGAGGATGCGCAGATCCGGGTCATCGCACCGCTGGATCCTTACCAAGGTCCTAGATACATTGAACCTATCCGAGCCGAGGAAGAGGCCCATAACATGGAGAGTCTCTACCAAATGACAGCGAACCAGAATGACTACATCAATCCAACCGCAGAAGGGAACATTAGTTGGCGATGCGACAGCTCATGCGCATCGGATTCTGATGTTGGTCTAGAAAACTGGCAGAACAGACTTTATGAAGTCTCAGCGCGCAGATGTGCATTTATCAGTAAATCACTGCGATGGATTGGCGCAGAGATCACTGAGACTCCGTCATATCATGCTGTGATAGACATCCAGGATTTTTTTGAACAGTTTGAGCAACAAATTCCTCATGAACAGAGGATCGCAGCTATGGACCTTGCAATTCGAGCCACACCTGCAAGATGGTGGTATGCGCATAAAGAGAATATCACATCATGGGATAATATAAAAAGACTGATGGCGATCAGATTTTCTGACGACAGAGAGTATGTCCAGCAGAAGTACATAGGAGAAACTGACCCCAGGGTACACATTTAGACATGTGAACAGTACTGGTCAGACATTCCAGAGGATGAATGGGTTCACAGATTCATTCACACATTGGACACAGTTCCAAGGAATTGGTATACAGAGACCGAGCTGCGCAAGGGAACAACCACATGGTCACTTATGACAAACAGCTTCCTACTCACCTTTGCGTTTGAGTCAGAACATCCAAGTGTTGCTCAGGCCCTAGACATAATCAAGACAAAGATTTTTTAGGATCACACCATCTCAGTACCAGTCCAACCTGAGTGGACTATCCAGCTAGAAGAGGTGTTGGAATGCTATAATTTTGCATCAGAATCATAGGAGGCGGATGAGGATCCTCGCAACACCAACATTCCGGAATCAGAAGGGACTTGCGATGTGGAGGGACCACAGTTAGAGATTCCAGCAATCACCGAGCCCATCAAGATTAAAAATATCAATATTGGCACAGACGCAGAACCTAAGTTTGCCTCTATTGGAGACTACTGGAACGATGAAACAGTCGGACAGATTACAGATCTGCTACATGACTATCAGGACCTATTTCCCACCAAGTTCACAGAGATGAAGGGAATATTTGGAGACCTGGGAGTCATGAGGATACCATTAAAGGAGGATGCTAGACCAGTTAAGCAGCACCCATACAGATTGAATCCGTGCTACAAAGAAAAAGTAAAGGATGAAATTGATAAAATGCTAGCAGCAGGCATCATTGAGCCAGTAGAGGAAAGCGAATGGGTTAGCCCTATGGTAGTGCAAGAGAAGAAAACAAAAGGGGACATCAGGATCTATGTTGATCTGCGAAAACTCAACGATGCATCACTTCATGATCCATTTCCAACACCGTTCACTGATGAAGTATTAGACAACGTGGGAGGACAGGAGGTCTACTCCTTCACCGATGGGTTTTCAGGCTACCATCAGATCAGAATACATCCAGAAGATCGAGCCAAGACCACCTTTACAACAGAATGGGGCTCATTCCAGTATACGGTAATGCCCTTTGGTCTTAAGAATGCACCAGCTATATTTTCTAGAGTAGTAGTTGCTGTCTTTAAAGAATACATCCATAAATTCTTAGAAGTATATTTTGATGACTGGACTGTATTTGGGCTAATCGATAAGCACATAGGAGATCTAAGACTGATGTTAGAGAAATGTAGGCAGTACCAAATTTCTCTAAACTTGAAGAAATGTATATTTTGTGCACCATTTGGTATTTTGTTGGGCCACATTGTTTGCAGACAAGGCTTGATGGTAGACCCCGCCAAGATCGCTATCATTGTAACACTTCCCGCACCTAACTCAGTCAAGCAACTGAGGACAGTACTTGGTCATATCGGGTATTATAGAAAGTTCATCAGGGGCTACGCAAAGATTACAACACCAATGGAGAAATTTCTCAAGAAGGATGTAAAATTCCTATGGAATGAGGAATGCCAGCAGAGTCTAGACATACTTAAGGAGAAGATGGTTACAGCACCCATCCTAGTATTTCCGTACTGGACTAAGCCTTTCCATGTACATGTGGATGCATCCGGCATCGCACTAGGAGTCGTCTTGACCCAGCCAGGAGAAGGGGATCTTGACCATCCCATCGTATATTCCAGCAAAAAGCTATCAACGGCGGAAAAGAACTACACCACAACAGAAAGGGAGGGCTTAGCTATGGTATATGCGCTGCAAAAGTTCAGGCACTATCTATTGGGTGCCTCGTTTAAAATGTTTACTGACCATTCCGCATTGAAGTACCTAGTCAATAAACCAGTGTTAGGGGGGAGAATCTGCAGATGGTTACTCCTCTTCCAGGAGTATGATTTTGAAATCATTGTGAAACCAGGAAGACTGAATGCAGGACCGGATCATCTGTCGCGGTTAGACTCAGGAGAAGAGCCCAGTAACCTAGAAGACAATCTTCCAGATGCGTCGTTGTTTTCCATACAGATCGCAGATGAGTACTATGCCGACATTATTCAATTCCTCACCACAGGAGTAGCACCTGACGAGTTTACTAAGAAGCAAAAGAAGTAGTTGGTTGTTAAAGCAGCAGACTTCACCCTCATCGCAGGACACCTATACAAGTTAGGCCCGGATGAATTTCTGCGCAGATGCGTGATGCCGCACGAAAAAGACGTTATTATCAAAGAGGCTCATTCAGGAACCGCAGGAGGACATTTCGCAGGAAAACCGACTGCACAGAGAATCTTGGCAGCAGGATTATGGTGGCCTACATTGCATAAAGACACTAAGGACTTTTACAGATGCTGCGATATCTGCCAAAGGGTATGAAAACCCTCGCGACGCGATGAAATGCCGCTGCGACCGTAGGTCACGTTGCGCACATTCGACAAATGGGCTATAGATTTTGTGGGTCCTATCAACCCACCAGGAAAGTGCACTAGTGCGAGATATATTATCACTGGAACAGAGTACCTCACCAGATGGGCAGAGGCCAAAGCAGTAAGAAATTGTGATGCTGATACAGCTGCACAGTTCCTTTTTGAAAACATCATCAGCAGGTTTGGATGCCCAGTAATTTTAATGAGTGATCAAGGCACACATTTCTTGAACAGTACTATTGAGGCATTAACAGAAGAATTCCAGATCCAGCACTATAAGAGCACTCCCTACCACCCGTAGGCTAATGGTACAGTGGAGGCCTTTAACAAGATTTTAGAAAATGCTCTTACTAAGATCTGCAATAGCCAGAGGAATGATTGGGACCTCAGAGTTAACGCTGTCTTATGGGCGTACAGGACCACATGTAAGAAACTTACGGGACACACACCTTTCAGCTTAGTATATGGACAGGAGGTTGTTATGCCTATGGAGTATATTCTTCCCAGTTTAAGAATCACTGAGATTACCGGGATGACTGATACAGACACAGTCGAAGCAAGGCTAGCACAGCTGCTTGCCTTAGAAGAAGACAGGTTCATCGCTGGATTCCATCAGAAAGTACAGAAGGCCCAAGAAAAATCTTGGCATGACAGACACATTAAGAATAATACTTTCCAGATCGGAGACCTAGTGCTCCTCTATGACAGCAAATTCATCAAGTTCCCAGGGAAGTTTAAGACACATTGGCTAGGGCCATATCAAATACAGCAAGTCACAGAGGGAGGTGCCGTTCAACTCAGCTAGCTAAACAGGGAGCTTATGCCCACATGGATTAATGGCAGTAGGCTTAAGCCCTATAGTGATAACCACCCCACCTCTTAACCAGCCAAGACGGTGTAGATGCCCAGTGTAGTTGAAAGGAGGCATCACACCGGGAATGAGTCTACACCGGTTAGAAATTTTCCAAGAATGAGGAATGAGGAGCTGCAAAAAAAACAAAAAAAAATTAATTTTTTAATTAATTATTTTTGACACTGTTTGTTCGCGCAGGTGATGCGGAGTTGCATCGCAGCAGTAAGATGTTTCCCCCTGCCACGTACTCAGTTTGCAACCGACAGTGGGCTAGTCAAGTCACTATCTGACAGGTAGTTAATGAAGAAATGACTGGTATCCCCTACCATAGATTTGGCAACAGTATAATAAATTTTTCCAGATTTGGTAAATCTCCGACGACACCGATGCCTGTATATGCACGCTTTGAGGGACACGTGATCAGATCTCAGCAATTATGATAGATCAAAATGACGGGTAGGGTCTTGTCCAGGTAATTATGATGACTAACGGGGGTGACCCAGGATAACCGTTGCGTTCGGTAGTATGCCTTCGGCATAAAAGCAGACATCCTTCAAGTAGGAAGGGTACAGTTGCCAAATCTTGAGAACTATGCAAGGCAGTGCTAAGTATCCCCTGTGCAGAGCCAATTAAGTTTCAGAGTACAGTGACTTCTAGAGTTCGAAGCCACTACACGCCCAGAGTATTGAGCCAAGTGGATTCTGACTAAAAACGAACCTCTAGAAAGCATGTTGAGACGTTTTGACCCTGGTGACCGTAGATCTGCCATGACGACGTCGCCCAGGGATGAGAAATTAAGTACAACACAAGTTAGACAATCGCTAAGGATGAAGAGTCAAGCACCAGAAGTAGAAGTTGCCACCAAAGTCTTTGCTAAGGAGAAGAAGAACGTCGAGCCGACCACTGAAGATAAGAAAGCAGAGCAGAAGAATGATGAGAAGAAATCTCCCGCTAGGAGAAAGGTAAAAATGAGAAAAAGAAAGCAACGGGAGAAGGTCGCTGACCTATCTGATCAGCTAAGAGAAGCACGAAAGATTGCGAAGGTACTGAAGCAGAAACCTGAGGGTCAGAGGTAGCATGTGGATCTGGACCACTTCGAAGAGAAGAGAAGTGGAAGAAGACTGCAAACCCAGCGGAGGGGAGACTTCCAGAACGAGGACAAAGGCTTGTTCTTGGAGTGGAGTTCATGGGTTGCTTCTTCTCCGTCCACAAGGCTCTAGATGGAAGGAAATGTTTGAGAAGGCTGGAAGATATAGATTTTCCTTGTGATAAAAGTTCTAACCCAGACAAAAAGGAAAGGATATCTGTGGAACACTTCTCAAACACTAGAGCGCTCATAAATAAGAAAGAGCGAAGAGAGCGAAATCGTGACTATGGGCAGAAAGGATAAGAGAGCCCAGCGAACTAAGTTACCAAAATTCCAAGAGAACGTGTCAAGGTAATGAAGAACGAATTCGAAGGACTTCGGCAGAAGTTGCAGAAGACTTCGCAGGAGGCGAAGGAGAAGCTACAGCAGGAGAAGCCTATTGCAGGTGGCTCGAGGATGAGCCACAAGTAAGTGTTAGGGGATTGTTGGAGCAGGCTCCCGCAGCTACAGAAGAAGCTGCTAGTTTTGGCGGAATGATAAGATTTGGCGGAAAGAAGTTAAGACAGAGCTACGACGCTGTAGCACGTTTCTAGCTGGAGAGCAGAGCCGGAAACTGTGACTTTTTGAGATGCGAAAGTCAAAGAAGGGCAACGGTACTTAAGCGGCCGAGAAGGGAGAGCTCACCCACTACATTGAAGGTAGCGACGGAAGACAGGAGGGCTCAGCGACCCTCATAAAGAAGAAGGAGCAGCAAGGCTCAAGCATTGAAGGCGAAGGACAGAAAGAGAAGCGGTGCATAGTACCCATGGTCAGTGTCGGGAAGCATGGAAGACTACAGAGAGCTGTGGTGTGACGGGAAGCAGCTACCTCAAGGACAGAGAGGACCGACTGTCACTAATTAGGGTTTGGGTTACTGTTGGGACAGGCCCACAGTGTTTTAAAAGTAGGACCTTCGGGCTGCTTATAAAAGAATGTAATTTTGTATTGTAAAGGGTTAGTTAGTTAGCTAGTTGGTCGGATAGATAGTTAGACAGTTGTGAATGAAATAGGCAATAAGGATAAGTAGACTGTTGTAAAAGCCGAGCTCTGGTTCTGGTCTTAGCTGTAGCAATCTTACTGAAACCAGTAGCTGGCTTATAGAGCATGCATGTAACGATCCGCAGGGATCAACTGAGAGGGAAGATTATATTGTAAGAGAGTGATATAGAGAGAAGAGAGATCTAATAGAGAAGATCTTGAGCTGCATATTCGGTGCAGCAGAACTGTGTTTTACCTTCCCCTTGAGCTATAATAGAAAACACAGTTCTGTGGACGTAACTTCCATCCTGGAGGTGAACCACGTTAAAATCTGTGTTATGTGACTGATTTATGTGTTATGTTTACTTATGCATTGCTCAGTTATTTTATGGACTTCGTTGCAGTTTAATGGATGAATGTATTAACCAGTTCACCACAGCACAGAAGGATAATCATAAGTTAAAAGCCTTTGGCATGTTGTATGTGTTTCATTTATGTTTGCGTAAATAGCTACTGGATGCAGTATTGAATAGCTTTGTAGGTTAAGTCTTGCGTGTCAACATGAGAAATGCTAAGTGCGCTAAACCACGGAGGTAGGATATCACAGAGAGGTGATATCGCATCGGCAGAGAAGCTGTGGTGCTCGATACCGCAGGTTGAGGACTTCATGTTGAGCAGGAGTTGTGTGTCGCACGGTGCGCGGCGATGCGCTAAGGCTGGAAATATTGCAAGTCAGGGAAAGTGCGCATCATAGAAAAGGACCGCATGGTGGTGGAAAGAGACATCTCGCGGCTAGAGGAGCTACGCGACGATGGGATTGCGCGACGCGAGTAGGAGGTCGCACAATGCACAAACGTAGGAAGGAGGTCTCGTAGCTAGAAGAGCTACGCGCCACCAGTAGGATTGCCTCGAAACCTGGTCCAAGACACTTGAGTCCTTGGCCAACCCATTAGATTCACTTTAGGTGAGACTTCAGGCGACCTTGCGGTCTGTCACCGAAAGGGCTAGTGAGCTAGGGGTGTTGTTGGTTGATTATAGTAAACCCAGGTCTGCCCATGCAATCAACATGCAAATCCTTAGTGGGCTTCACCTTCACTTCCTCCCACAGGTTCCCAACCAATTTATCGATTTCCAACTGGATGGCCAGAGGAACGTGATCTTTATATGAATCAACAGCCTCTTGGGCATGCATTTGGGTACGTAAAGCAGAGCATTTCTCCTCCTTATGCCGAATGGGCATCTTTCCTTTTCCAACTGGACTAACGGAAGCCTCTCCCAGAACTCTCTCCTGCATTAAAGACCGTTTGGGAGCCATGAAAACTAGCCCACCCAAGCTACCACCTCCTACTACATAGAGAAAATACACCACTCTACAAGCTTGCTCTTGGACATGCACAGACCCAAAACCCAAATTATGCAAGATAACCAGGTCACAGCTGATAGATATGGAGGGTGGCGGAACTTGCCCAGGATAAAAAGAGGGGGTCGTCATCATTTTTAGAGCCAACCTGTACCTTGTATACCTCACCCCAATCATGCTACCGATGTCCTGCATACTACAACAACTAACTAGCATCCTTTCAAATTTAAAGAATATATCGTTGCTCCGAGTTCTTCCAGCCTCCCCCATCTCATCGCACTTAAGACCGTACTTGGAAACACGCTCCAAAGATTTCCTTAACCTTTCAGGGACCTTAGGCCACGTGATCCCACATGTTAGCATGACGAGAAATCCTGGGATAGCTCACACCCTTTGTCCTCTGCATGATTCCTATCTTCAACACATACCATCTAAGGTCTCATTGCAAAGTCACGAGCAACCACCTGTCGACAGAAATAGCACCAGTCTTCAAGGTGGAAATATTCCAAAAGACCCCTTCGATGCCCCATCCCCCTGTCCACACCAGCATTAGCAAGCACATCTGCCACCTTGTTGGCATCACGATGGACGTGTCCGAAGGACACCATCCGATAGCTGTCCAACAGAAGTCTAAGGTAATCCAACCGGCTTGCAAGACACCAACTGACAGAGATTCTCTCCGGTGCCTTCCCATTTGCTAGACCCTTCACCATCTGGGTCAGGATGTTGGTGTCACCTTCAATTATAGTAGGAAACTAGCCACTATCTCGCAGGCATTAGAAACCCCCTATCAAGCCCTCTAATTCCGTAGAGTTGTTAGTGTCAGAGACAATGGTGCCCAGATAAATTGCTATCATTGTACCATTCACATATCTGCAGACACCACCATATCTA
The DNA here is from genome assembly GCA_001517045.1 of Pseudotsuga menziesii. NCBI lineage: Eukaryota > Viridiplantae > Streptophyta > Pinopsida > Pinales > Pinaceae > Pseudotsuga > Pseudotsuga menziesii. The sequence continues at coordinate 63,753 of LPNX011204960.1, forward strand.
GCTGGACCTGGATTGCCTCGAGAGGCACCATCAAAATTGAGTTTTAAAACCCTTGCTAGGGGCAGAGACCAGAGTGATGGGCTGGAAGGTCTGCAGAACTTCACTTTGCTCTGGAAACCATCCAACTGGGATTTTTCATAGTTACCTCCTCTTATGTTACTTACTTTCTCAGTTGCTTAATTATTATTCAATTAGTTATGTCTAGGATGTGTGCAGATCGATAGTAGAGTCAAAGAGAAGAGTAGTAGATCTAGGATTGTTAGGATTTATAATCCTCCCTTCCCCAGATCTAGGATGTGTGCGGATCGATAGTAGAGTCGAAGAGAAGAGTGGTCGATCTAGGATTGTTAGGATTTATAATCCTCCCTTCCCCAGATATAGTCTATTAGATCATATGCCTAAATTAGAAGTCATTTGCTAGAGTTTGGTACCACCATGATTTTGGTGCCACTGGTGCCACTGGTGCCATTGGTGCCACCCATGTGCCCCATTGGTTCCATTAGTGTGCCACTTGGGTTCCATCGGTGCCAATCCATACGCTTTAGGAGCCACTCCAAGTGCCACCACCAAACTTCTTCAGTTGGTTGTAGTTGGTAGGTAGTTATGCTAAATTTATCTTTAGTTACATTCAATTAGATCACATTTAGCCAGTATAGCGCCAGTTATGCATGGCTGCATGGGGAAGTGGCACTTTTGTTCACCTACCTTATCAGTTTAACTAATTGTCGTACTGAATTAGACATCTGGAGTTAGAATAATGAGCTTTGATAGTGATTTAGACACTTCTAGTTAGCCAGTCAGTCTGGATTGAGTTGGTAGATTCAAATCTTATCTACATGATTCAAATTCTCCTTTATGTAACATCATTTATACTGTTGGAATTAATGAACATTATTGTTGTAATTTATTCAGCAATTTTTATCAGTTTCTTATGAATTTTGTCTTGTTCATTGTACAATTTTCATTTCATTCAACTACTCAATTATACAATTCAATTGCAATCATTTCCTATAGTTTAATGGCAAAAAAATTTAAACATGGTATCAGATCCTATTCATGTAAGCAACAAATGTGTCCAATCTCCATTATACACCAGAAGTAGTTGGGTTTCCACATAAGTCCTGCAAAGTGTGCATTGCTAACTCTAGATTCGTCAAGAGAAGTCCTTGTAGGTGTGACGAACACTGAGAAAGTGTACATGCCGATATGGAAGGCTTGATTTTGACATGATTGCAAATTATTTTTTTATTTTGCAATGTTTCTTACAGGTACTACATAGCTTGATTGAAGAATTGACTGTTCGAAAGGAAAATTGATGGATTCCTCAGCTCTTATACCCCATATCCTTACACCCTTCAACTATGTTGATTAGAGGGCAGATATGCAGGTCTCCTTGCGCACGCTTGGCCTGATTAGGATGACTATGGGTAGAGAGACAGAACTGCATCATCCTACTAAGAAAAATAAGTTCTTGAATTGGTTGGATGAAGCATTTGGATTCCTTTGCACTCACATCTCCCAGGATCTCCTCTTTCACCTTGAGTGATTGAAGACTCCTAAAGAATCTTGGGAGAAGCTTGAATTCTTGTTTGGAAAACAAGATGAGCTTTGAGGGCACATATTGGAGAATGAGATAATTGCATTGTATCCCAACAATTTCAAAACTATACAACAAATTTTCACAAAATTCAATTCTCCAAAAGTACAATGTAAGCAATGCAGAATATAGAGGATGGATGAGCATATTTTTCTCTCTGTGCTCAATAAAATTGGTTCTGAGTACTCTATCTTCGTCTCTACTTTCCATTCTGGAAGAGATTCCATCCACAATTGGAAGATTCCTTCACTAGATGGCTTTGTCGAGTCTTTAATACAGGAGTAGGATAAGTTGGTCCAAATCAGAGTCCTCCACTCTTCCAAGAACCAAGATCTTCTGATGTTGGACTCAACCAATGCGTAAGCTAAAGGGAAGCACAAGGGGAAGGAACCTAAATCCTCTTATTCGAAGCCAAGAGAGAATCACAAGGCTTTCGAAGGAGCCTCAGTTTCCAAGAAGAAGAAAAAGTGTGAAAATACTAAGTGTCCTTATTGTATGAGGGGATTTCATCCTAAAAGCGAGTGAATGAAGAAGAAAATCGACCAACTGTCAACCCTCCTTGAAAAAAAAAACATAGCTCTTCCACAAGGAGAAAATAATTCTGATGCTCGACCACCGACAAAAGATCATGACAGTTGCCATGCCTTGAAGGAAGGCCTTACTCAATCAAAAGCTTACGTAATTGATTCTGGAGCATCCAACCACTTGGTTTACTGCAAGGAATCTTTCTCTACTCTCACTCTATTAGGAGGACCTATCATTCACATGGGAGATGACTCCCAAATTCCAATAGCAGCAAGAAGTTTAGTTAACATCTAGCATGGTGAGTTCAAAAATGTTCTCTATGTGCCCTCTCTTGCAACTAATTTGTTGTCTGTTTATTAGATGAACCATACAAGATCTCCCAAGAGAGTTACATTCAAATATGACTTTGTTGAAATCACAAAAAATCTACTGGAAAGCTCATAGTGAAAGGGATTGCAAATCATGCCTCAAAGGCATATGAGTTCTCTCATATTTTTCCTGTTTAACCCCCTACAACTCTATTGAATCATGCTAAAAACACTAGCAAGATATGGCATGAGATATTTAGGCATCTCGATTTCAAATATCTCCAGCAACTCCACAATGACAAAATGGTTGAATCCTTGCCTCTCATCCAAACATCAGATGGAGTATGTCCTTGTTTCTTGGTAGGTAAGCATCTAGAGAAGAGGTATGAAGTTGGGAAGGCACATAGAGCTGCCTCTATACTTGATTTGATACATAGTGATGTGTCAGGACCAATGCCTACAACATCCATTAATGGTTCTAGGTATTTCCTTACTTTTATTGATGATTGTTCTAGGTTCTGCTGGATATATTTCATGAAACATAAATCAGAAGTATTTGGAATTTTTAAAGTTTTAAAGCTATGATTGAGAATAGTTTTAGGAAAAAGATCAAGTCCACAATATTAGATAATGGAGGTGAATACATTAAAATAAATTTTCAACAATATTGTGAATCGAATGGGATTCGAATAGAACACTCAGTTCCATACAAACCACATCATAATGGTGTGGCTGAGAGGAAAAATAGATCATTGAAGGAGATGGCAACCTGCCTTCTCCAAGCCAAGAATATTCCTCCTTCTCTTGGGCAGAAGCTGTAAACTGTGCTTCATACATACATAATAGAGTTCCTCATAAATCAATGCTTGGGCCACTCCATTCGAAGCACTACATAAGCATAAGCCCAATGTCTCTCACTTGAGAGTTTTTGGCTCCAAATCTTGGGCCAGAATTCCCATTGCTAAGAGAAAGGCCTTCCAATCCCAGAGTAGCGAATGCATATTGCTGGGATATGCAGAGGATGCAAAAGCATACAAGTTGACGAAACTTGCAACAAGGAAATGCTTCATTGAGCGCAATGTTCAGCTTGAAGAAGATCAGTTGTTTGATCTACCACCATTCGAAGCATAAGAAGGTATAACCAATATTCTACTACCTTTTAATGATGATGATTTGTCACATGTTTCAGATTTAGATGAAGAGGAACATGATCAAAATGATCTTGGTATTGAGGGCTAACCTCATGAAATTCTAGATCCATATCCAACATCCATTTCAAACCAAAGGCCTAAGCCTAGATGGGCCCAAAATCTCATTGCTACAGCTGGGGATGGTGCTAGGAATCCAGAAGACAAAAGGAAATAGAGGTTCCAATATTAGAATGAGCATGTTTCTCTCTCTTTCATAGATTCTCTCCCTGCAGAGTGGTGCAACAAGGTTCCAAGAAAATGCTACTTGATGATAGAGAATGATCAATCACTTGGCCCACAAAAGAAGAAATTTGGTCATTCCTTTCCTCCTCCAACAAGAAGAAACACATACTTCATCCATCAGATCAGAAGAACATTTAAAGGTTCACATGCACAACTTCAGGATGTTACTACAAAAGAACCATACTGCTACATAGTACTGCAAATTGCAGTAGAGTTTTTGCAAATTATTTCCCAAAGAGGAAGTTTTTTTCTCCTAAGAATAACTTGTATTTCTTGTTCCTGCTTATTTTGAGAGGGGGGTTTTCCCATGAGGTTTTCCCCTATTTACTCGGTTTATTAAGCAACTTTTATTTATTTTAGATTGTAATGGGCGACTTTTTGCCTTGTTTTCAGGGCCCAGAGTTGTCCAAGTTAGGATTAAGGGGGGGTGTTAGGATTTATAATCCTCCCTTGTACAGATTAGTCTGTTAGATCATATACCTAACTTAGGAGTCATTTTCTTGAGTTTGGTGCCACCAGTGTGCCCCATTGGTGCCATCAGTGTGCCACTTGGGTGCCACCGATGCCAATCCCTAAACTTTAGGAGCCACTCTGAGTGCCGCCACAAACCTTCTTTAGTTGGTTGTAGTTGGTAGGTAGTTATGATAAGTTTATCTTCAGTTACGTTCAGTTAGATCACATTCATTTAGTCTAGCGGTAGTTATGCATGGATGCATGGGGAGGTGGCACCGTTGTTCACCTACCTTTTCAGTTTAATTGGTTTAGCTAGTTTAACTAATTGTCAGACTAAATTAGACATATGGAGTTAGACTAGTGAGCTTCGATAATGATTTAGACACTTCTAGTTAGCCAACCAATCAGGATTGAGTTGGTATATTCGAATCTTATCCACATGATTCGAATTCTCCTTTATGTAACATCATTATATACTGCTAGAATTAATGAACATTATTGTTGTAATTTACTGATCAAATTTTATCAGTTTCCTGTGAAATTTGTCTTGTTCAGTGTACAATTTTCATTCCATTCAACTACTCAATTATATAATTCAATTGCATTGATTTCCTGTAGATCAATGGCACAATAATTTAAACAACGATGTGTACGAATCAACATTAGAGTAAAGTAGAAGAAGATTGAATGACAGAATACTAGAGAGCATGAGAGGAGAGATGAGTCTATATAGATAAGAGAAGATGATATAGAACAAAGTTTACAACTGAGTGTGTAGGAAAAAGGTTCCATATATTTCTCATGCCAAATGAAGAGCGCTTTTATGGTTTTTCTCGGATGGGTTTCCATGTTAAATATTGTGTTAGTGAGTAGATGATGAATGTGTTTATGTCGCATGAATGTATATGATGATTGTGCTTAAGTTGCACGAATGTATATTGTGAATAAGTGTTTATGTATTTTCTTATGAATGAGTTCTCTTATGCATGAGTCACACTATCGATAGATAACCTGTGTGCTAAATCTTATATTATTGTTATAATCTCTGTCGACGGATAATTTAAGTAGTGTCTTATCTACGCATAGGAAGAATAAGTAATACACCCACCAACTTTTGTCGAGTGAGTTGGTAAGGTTCCAAGTGAGAATAAATGCCCACCCAACTGCAGAAACCTAGTTCTGGCAGTTATCCATAAGAGACATCTCGGGTGAAACTACATCTGCGTCACAGGTGCTGTTGACTGAGCCTTTCTCTGCCAGGCTGATATCTTGGGCTTTGTTGCACGCAAAATAAGGTTCAAACCTAGGTCGAAGGGAGAAATTCCAACAAATGGTTTCGTTAATGGGACCTTGAATAATTTTGGTGAGGGATATGTTTTGGCATCTAACGAAGCTGGAAATCCAAGAATGGGTGGATTATAAAGCTTTAGAGTTTGCACAAGAAGAAAGTAAAGGATCACGATTGAATTCGATGAGGTGGTTGGAGCAATACCTTTATACGAATATTTGCGATGTTTTATTTTGTGTTGTATGAATGGTTATCAAAGTTAGAAACCCAGTGAAAAAATTCCAAGGAGGAGAACCGACAATTTGGAATCCTCAACTGATTCAGCGACTGAAGAGTATTAGCAACCCTGTGTCGAGGGCTGTCTATTTTTGGGTAGACAATATTATGGAGGGACACTGTTGGAGTAGGGCCCCATAGCTACAGGAAAAGTTGCCATTTTGGCGGATAGATAGTTTTGGCAAAGGTATAAGAGATAAGGTAAAGATACGACATCGTAGCATGTTTCTAGCTGCAGAGCAGAGATAGAAACTATGACTATCAGGACATAGAAGTCAAAGAAGACAATAGTACCTGAGCGTCCTAGAGGAGAGAGCTCACCCACTGCATTCAAGGCAGTGGCTGAGAAGAGAGAGCTCACCCACTGCATTCAAGGCAGCGGCGGAAGACAGGAGGGATCATCTACCCTCATAAAGGAAAAGGAGCAACGAGGCCAAGGTATTGAAGATGAAGGATAGAAAGGGAAGTGGTGCACAGTACCCATGGTCAACGCTGGGAAGCATGGAAGACTGCAGAGAGCAGTGGTGTGACGAAAAGCGGCTACCCCAAGTACAGATATGCTGACTGTCACTAGTTAGGGTTTTTGAGTTACTGTTGGGACAGGCCCACAATGTTGTAATGGAGAGACCTTCAGGCCGCCTATAAAGGGATATATTTTGTATTGTAAAAGGTTATTCAATTAGCCATTGAGTCATTTTAGCTAGTCAGACAATTAGAGAGGCAGTTGATCTATTAGCTCATAGGCACTAGCACGCTGGTTCTGTATTCAGTCTGTAGTATCTTACTGTAACCAGCAGCTAGCTCGTAGGAGTATGTATGTAGCAATCCGCAGGGATTGACAGAGAGAGAGAGAGAGAGAGAATATTGTAAGAAGGAAATATAGAGATAGAGAAGAGATCTAGGAGAGAAGGGCTCTAGGCAGTGAGTGCGGAGTTACCCAGAAGATCTCTAGCTGCACACAGGTTGCAGCAGAACTGTGTACTCTCTCAAGATATAATAAAACATAGTTCTATGGATGTAGCTTCTACCCTGGAAGTGAACCACATAAAATCAGAGTGTTATGTGTTTGATTCATGTGATTGTGTTTACTTGTTGTATCTGTCACTCATTACGTGAAATTTGCTTACAGTTAAATGTATGTATGTGTTATTCAGTTCACAGCATTATAGAAGGATAAATGCAAGTTGAAGTCTTTAAGTATTCTGTATAAGAGTTTGTCTATTTTCACTCAAGACAGTTAAGATTCGCAGTGTAAAGCAGCCTTGTATGTTGATTCCTGTAAGTCGAACACAAGTAACGCTAACTACGCTTAGCCGCAGCAGTAGGATATTGCAGGGAGGCGATATTGCACCATCAGAGGAGCTGTGGTGCGCGATACCGCAAGTTAAGGATCAAGCGTAGGAGAGAGTTATGTGTTTCCCATGACGCGGTGATGCGATAAGGGCTAGATTCATCGTGAGGAAGAGGAAACTGTGCATCGCGGAGAGAGACCTCATGGGTTAAGAAGAGCTGCGAGACACACACAGGATGCTATAGAACCTGGTCGAAGACACTTGAGTCTTTTTCCAACCCATTAGAATCACTTCGGGTGAGACTTCAGTCTGCTCCGCGGTCTGTCACCGAAAGGGCCAGTGAGCTAGGGGTGTTGTTGGTACATTACAGTAAACCCGGTTCTACCCATAGCGACCAACAAATGGTTCCGTTGCCAGCTTTGAACACATTACAGAGCTAATGTTCTGTTGGCATCCTTCTAGATACGAAGTCAACCAGTGGCTTGTGTCTAACGAGAAAGAGTTTGATGCACATGAGAACAAGAGTCCTAGACTGAGTACATAGGACTGGTTACAAAAACATATCTTTACAGACCTGCATACGATATTTTTTGTGACCTATGGAAATGAGCTTTATGACTGGTTATCAAACTTGACTGATAAGAACATATTCAAGAAGAAAAGAAACATTGTTTGGACATCGGAGCTGATTCAGACTGTGAAGAACCTTGATAATCCCATTACGAGGACAGTAGACTTCTGGCTTGCGAGTGTGCTAGAAGGCTTCATCACAGAGTTTGCAGTTGAACAGAGAAAAAGCTTCAGCGAGGCTGAGCGGTACTTCTTCAAAGGATATCGTGGTAAGTACCTAAAATCTTTAAACTTGTCCATTAAGATGTTATTACATGAAAAAGGAGTAATGGATATGGTTTAAGATCAATAAGTTAACAAACTATAATGTCACAAGAGTTTGAGAGTGATTTCGATGACATTGGACGTACACGTAGTGGAAAGAAATACAAAGTAGATTTCAGATCTCCCATATTTGAAGACAGTTCAGATAGTACTAGACAACAGAGTCATAGCCATACAAACAGAACAGAAGAGGGTATCCCTTACCACCCTTATACCCCATAGAAATAGATCGGGACTCAGAAAAATCCCGTAGGAACTCCATCTAGTAGCTCCTAGACAGTACATACTACCGCTACATCACCTCCACCTACACCGCCGAGTGGTAGTAACACAGCAAATCAACATCCACCACGTAGAAATAGAATGGGGGATGATATGAAGCTACCTATCTTTAAGGGTACAGGGGCAGAGGACCCAGAGCAGCATTGGTTTCTATGTGAAGCTGTGTGGACCATTAAAGCAATCCATGATGATAATATTAAACTTGTACAGTTGGTCACCACACTGAGAGAACGAGCCTTAACATGGTATATGAAGTATGCCACAATGGTACCCAGAACACTTGTCCAGGTCAGGACCGCCATGATTAAAGAGTTTAAGAAACCTAAGTCTGAGTCACAGTGCATTACAGAGCTCAAAGACATCAAACAGTTACCTACAGAGTCAGTGTGGGACTTCGATCAGAAATTCAAAGCCCTTATAGACCAAGTCAGCTTTGAGTTTACGCCAGAGCACCATAAGGAATGGTTTATTGCAGCCCTGCTCCCTCACATCAGACTGCCATTAATGCAGCAGAAACTCCAGATGTAGGATGACGCGTTGGAGATGGTGATGAAACTAGAGGCTTCACCTCTAGCTGAAACCAACACAGGTATGACAAACCTGCAAAACCAGTTGGCTAATCTCACGTTATAGTTGCATGAGCTTAAGGAAGGGAAAGAGGTTGCGCAAGACATATGGTGCATAAAGTGTAAAGCACAAGGCCATACTAAAGACAACTGTCTAGTCTTTGTAGAATATCTAGAAACTGGGGCTCCTAACCCCTTACCACAGACCCACGATCCGTGGTGTGAAATATGCAAAACAAGAGGACACCCACCTCAGCAATGCCCTCTACTTCAGAAGTATGTGCAGAAACCTAAGAACTTATACTGTGTCTTCTACAAGTCCATAGGCCATGATGAACATGATTTCCAAGCCTATGATCTCATGGTCAGGAGCAAGCAAGACTTGTACAGAGTCCAATCAGAAACACAGGGGCCAGCAGCAGGACCACAGCATGATTCGACTCATGTTGGTCGTGGAGGAGGATTCCGAGGACGAGGACATGGAGGAGGCTTTGGCCATGGAGAAGGATTTGGCCGTGGTCATGGACCAATCACTTGTTACAACTATGGAGTTCTAGGACATTATGCTAGGGACTGTCAGATCCCCACCACCACATGTAACTATTGCAAATATTACGATCACACTATAGAAGAATGTCCTACCTTGATAGCTAAGATCAGAGAACCTAAGCCAGCAATACATCAGATTATCCAGCTTATCGCTGCTAAGCAGAAACAACCAAAATCGAGAGTCAACATTGTGACTCGCAGCTGTGCTTCCACTAGTGGGACATCATAGGATAGTGAAAAGAACACAGGACCGGAGTGGGTGCACAAAGCTACTAACAAAGCAACACCACTTGACCTACAGAAGAATAAACAGACATTTCAGGAAGCTAAGATTTTTTTTGATGACCCTATGCAATTAGGATCGCAGGTACCACCGTCTAGGGGCATACCGCAGCATGTACCTTGTGGCATTAGCCCTGTACAAATATCACAGGCTACCACATCGGGCACTTGCGACGATGACGAGATGACAGGAAGTTTACAATCCTTCCTGTTTAGTTGTTTAAAACTCGTGAGAAATGAGCAAGCTATCGGAGAACTTCAGCGCATCATAGATCAGTGTCGGCCATCTTCTTCCGTGAGCGGTGCACATCATGCTGTTCATAATATTATGGGACATACAAGAACAGGAAGAGAGATGTGACTCACAGCACAGGTTGGAGAATTTGAAATGGATGAGGTGATCCTAGATCTAGGATCAGAGGTAAATGTTCTGACTAAGCATACATGGGAACAGATGGGTAGCCCTAAGTTAGTCAGATCACCTATCCATCTGAGATTAGCTAATCAGCAGTGGGTATCACCCCTGGGTCGATTACCGCAGGTGCCAGTTGACATTGACGGAGTTCGCAGCTCTACGGACTTTGAAGTTATAGAAATTATTGGTGATAGTAGACCATATCCAGCATTACTAGCCATTCATTGGGCGATTGGTAACATGGTCATTATCGACTTAAAGAGAAGACAAATGACCTTTGAGGACGCGCATATCTAGGTCATCGCACCGTTAGATCCTCTTCAGGGTCCTAGATACATTGAACCTATCTGAGCAGAGAAAGAGGCATGTAACATGGAGAGTCTCTATCAGATGACTGCGAACCAGATCGACTACATCAATCCAACCGCAGAAGGGAACATTAGTTGGCGATGCGACAGCTCATGCGCATCAGATTCGGATGTTGGTCTAGAGAATTGGAAAAACAGACTTTACGAAGTCTCAGCGCGCAGATGTGCGTACATGACTAAGTCACTGCGATGGATTGGCGCAGAGATCAATGAGATTCCATCATTTCATGGTCTAACAGATATCCAGGACTTTCTCATGTAGTTTGAATAACAAATTCCTCATGAGTAGAGGATCGCAGCTATGGACCTTGCAGTACGAGCCACACCTGCAAGATGGTGGTATGCACATAAAGAGAATATCGCATCATGGGATGATCTTAAGAGATTGATGGCAATCAAATTCTCTACCGACAGAGAGTATGTCCAGCAAAGATACACAGGAGAAAGTGACCCCAGGTCACATATTCAGACGTGTGAACGGAATTGGTCGGACATTCCCGAGGATGAATGGGTTCACCAATTCATTCACACTTTAGATCAAATTCCAAAGAATTGGTATACAGAGACTGAATTGCACAAGGGAATGACTACATGGCCACTTATGATAGACAACTTTCTACTCACCTTCGCTTTTGAATCTGAGTATCCAAGTGTTGATCAGGCCCTAGATGTAATAAAGATTAAGATATTTGAGGATTGTACCCTATCAATGTCAGCTCAACCTGAGTGGGCCATCCAATTAGAAGAGGCCCTAGAGTGTTATAACTTTGTATTAGAACCAGAGGAGGAGGATGAGCATCCTCGCAACATCAACATCCCGGAGTCAGAAGCGACTCGTGATGTTCATGGACCGAAGCTAGAGACTCCAGCTATCATGGAGCCTATCAAAATTAAGAAGATCAACATTGGCATAGACACAGAACCAAAGTTTGCATCCATTGGAGACTATTGGAACAATGAAATGGTAGGATGCATTGCAGATCTGTTACAGGACTACCAGGACCTATTCCCCACCAAGTTCACAAAGATGAAGGGAATAGTCGAAGACCTGGGAGTAATGAGGATACCATTGAAAGAGGATGCTAGACCAGTGAAGTAGCGCCCATACAGATTAAATCCTCGGTATAAAGAAAAAGTTAAAGATGAGATCGATAAGATGCTAGCAAGAGGCATCATCGAGCCAGTGGAAGAAATTGAATGGGTTAGTCCCATGGTCGTGCAAGAGAAGAAAACCAAAGGAGAAATTAGAATCTGTGTCGATTTGTGCAAACTCAACGATGCATCACTTCATGATCCATTTCCAACACCTTTCACTGATGAAGTGCTAGACAATGTGGGAGGACAGGAGGTCTATTCCTTCACTGATGGCTTTTCAGGCTATCACCAGATCAGAATCCATCCAGAAGATCGACATAAGACCACTTTTGTGATAGAATGGGGCTCATTCCAGTATACGGTAATGCCCTTTGGTATTAAGAATGCACCAACTATCTTTTCTAGAGTAGTAGTTGCTGTATTTAAAGAATACATCCATAAATTCTTAGAAGTTTATTTTGACAATTGGACTGTATTTGGATTAATCAACAAGCACATAGGAGATTTAAGACTGATGTTAGAGAAATGTAGGAAGTACCAGATTTCTCTAAACTTGAAAAAATGTATATTCTATGCGCCATTTGGTATTTTGTTGGGTCACATTGTTTGCAGGCAAGGCTTGATGGTAGATCCCGCAAAGATTGCCATCATTGTAAACCTCCCAGCACCCATCTCATTCAAACAATTGAGGACAGTACTTGGTCATACCGAGTACTACAGAAAATTCATCAAGGGATACGCAAAGATTACAGCACCGATGGAAAAACTGTTAAAGAAAGATGTAAAATTCCTATGGAATGAGCAATGCCAGAAAAGTCTAGACACCCTTAAAGAGAAGATGGTTACAGCACCCATCCTAGTATTCCCAGACTGGACCAAGCCATTTCATGTACATGTGGATGCATCTGGCATCGCACTGGGGATCGTCTTAACCCAACCAGGAGAAGGAGGTATCGATCACCCTATCACATACTCAAGCAGAAAGCTATCTACGGCAGAAAAAAGCTACACCAAAACAGAAAGAGAAGGCTTAGCTATGGTGTATGCGCTACAGAAGTTTAGGCACTACCTATTGGGTGCCTCGTTCAAGATGTTTATTGACCATTCTGCATTGAAGTATCTGGTCAATAAGCTAGTGTTAGGGGGAAGAATCTGCAGATCGTTACTCCTCTTTTAGGAGTATGATTTTGAAATCATTGTGAAACCAGAGAAATTAAATGCTGAACCTAATCATCTGTCGTGGATAGACTCAGGAGAAGAGCCAAATAATCTAGAGGACAATTTGCCAGATGCGCAATTGTTTTCTATTCAGATCGCAGATGAGTACTATGCTGATATTATTCACTTTCTCACTACAGGATGGGCACCTGTTGAGTTTACCAAGCAACAAAAGGAACAGCTAGCTTTCAAAGCAGCAGACTTCACTTTGATTGCAAGACAATTATATAAGTTAGGTCCAGACGAAGTCCTGTGCAGATGCGTCATGCCCCACGACAAAGAGGCCATTATCAGAGAAGCACATTCCGGTACCGCAGGAGGTCATTTCGCAGGAAATCCGACTGCGCAGAAAATCTTGACCGCAGGATTATGGTGGCCTACTTTACATAAGGATACTAAGGAATTTTGCAGATGCTGCGATATCTGCCAGAGGGTAGGAAAACCTTTGCGAAGAGATGAAATGTCGCTGCGACCACAGATTACGCTACGCGCATTTGACAAATGGGCTATAGACTTTGTGGGTCCTATCAACCCACTAGGAAAATGAACTGGTGCGAGATACATCATCACAGGAACAAAATACCTCACCAGATGGGCAGAGGCTAAAGCAGTAAGGAATTGCGATGGTGCTACAGCTGCACAGTTCCTCTTTAAGAACATTATCAGTAGATTTGGATGTCCAGTAATTTTGATGAGCGATCAAGGCACCCATTTCTTGAACCACACTATTGAGGCCTTGATGGAGGAATTCCAAATACAACACCATAAGAGCACTCCCTACCACCCACAAGCTAATGGTATGGTGGAGGCCTTTAACAAGATTCTAGAAAACGCTCTTACTAAGATCTGCAATAGCCAAAGAAATGATTGGGACCTCAGGGTTAATGCTGTGTTGTGGGCTTATAGGATGACATGTAAGAAACTTACAGGACATACACCTTTCAGCTTGGTGTATGGACAAGAGGCTGTTATGCCTATGGAGTATATTATGCCCAGTTTAAGAATTGCTCAGATCACTAGGATGGCTGATACAGACATGGTGCATGAAAGGCTAGCGCAGCTGCTTGCCTTAGAGGAAGACAAATTCATCGTCGGATTCCATCAGAAAGTGCAGAAGGCATGAGAAAAAGCTTGGCATGAGAGACACATTAAGAGTAAGACTCTTCAGATCGGAGACCTAGTACTCCTCTATGACAGTAAATTTATTAAGTTTCCAGGGAAGTTCAAGACGCATTGGTTGGGGCCATATCAGATATAGCAAGTTACAGAGGGAGGAGCCATTCAGCTCAACAAACTGAATGGGGAGCTTCTTCCCACATTGATTAATGGCAGTAGGCTTAAGCTCTATAGTGACAGCCACTCCACCTTTCAGCCCTAGCTTAGACAGATTATGACAGTGCATATGTCCAGTGTAGTTGAAAGGAGGCATTGCACCAGGAATTAGTCTACACCGACAGGTATTCTAAGTATAAGGAATCGCATAAGGACAGTTCATTTTGCGCAAGACATTAAGCAGCTTGCGAGGAAAAAAAACACTTAAGTTTGTTTTGAGCAGGTGATGTGGTGTGGCATCGCAGCAACGCGATGTTTCTCTGTGCCACGTACCCAGTTTTGCAACGAGACAGAGGGCTAGTCAAGTCGCCTTCTGATAGGTAGTTAATGAAGAAATGACCAGTATAACTTACCGTAGATTTGGCAACAGCATATTAAATTTTCCAGATTTGACAAATCTTCGACGAGACCGGCGCCTGCACACAGGGTTCGAGAGAAATTTGATCGGATTTCAGCATTTAATGAGGATCGAAATGACGGGTGTGGTCTCGTCCATGCATTAATACCACCGACGGGTTCAGCCTAGATGACCATTTCGTCCGGGATTATAGCCTTCAGCATAAAAGCAGAGATCATTCATTCAGGACGGTTACTTTTGCAAGAGCCGAGAGCTATAGAGTAAGTTCTTAAGTGTTCCCTGTGCAGAGTTAATTTCATTACAGAGTGCTGTGATTTCCCTATTTCGCAGCCATTGCCAAGCCAGAGTATTCCACCGAGTGGGTTCTGTCCGAGGAGGAACCTCTAGAAGAAATTTTGGAAAGGTTCGAGCGTGGAGGCCTTGTGTCCGTTATGGTGACACCACCCAAGAGTATGAAACCAAGTCCATTACAGGCCAGACAGCTACCAAGGATGAGGAGTCAAGCTCAGAAAGTAGACAAGTCCATCCTCGAACAACGAAAAAGGAAAAGGAGGAAAGTAAAAGTGAGAAACAGAAAGAGAAGACCAACTTAGATGGTTGTGCACGTGGATTTTCCCAGAAGATCTCATGGAAAGAAAAAAAGGACCAAGAAACAGGCATCCGAGACACAGAAAAACAAAAGGAAAAAGGAAAGGAACGAAGGTTCTCGGAATGGAATTCAAGGCCTGTATAGTTGGTACGAAAGGATCCAGACTGAATGAAATATTTGAGAAGGCTGGAGGATACAGATTTTCCTTATGATAAAAGTTCCAACCCAGATAAAAAGGAAAGGATATCTGTGGAACACTTCTCGAAACCTGAAGATCCTTAAAGGTCTCACAAGCGACGAGAGTGAGAGCATGACAATGAGGAAAGGAAAAATATGAGAAACCTACGAACTAAGTTAACAGAAGACTCCAGTATTAGTCAAGCTATGCTTGACGTGGCACAAGAGCGTGTCGCAGCTATGCAGAACGAAGTCGCAGGACTTCAAGACAAATTTCAACGGACTTCACAGGAAGCCAAGGAGAAGCTACAGCACGAGAATCCCGCTGGTAGTGGCTCGAGGATGAGCCACAAGTAAGTGTTAGGGGACTGTTGGAGTCTATAGGAAAAGCTACCATTTTGGAGGATAGACAGTTTTGGCAAAGGTATAAGAGATAAGGTAAAGATACGACGCTGTAGCATGTTTATAGCTGCAGAGCAGAGATGAAAACTATGACTATCGGGACAGAGAAGTCAAAGAAGACAACAGTACCTGAGCGGCCGAGAGGAGAGAGTTCACCCACTGCATTCAAGGCAGCGACTGAGAAGAGAGAGCTCACCCATTGCATTCAAGGTAGCGGCGGAAGACAGGAGGGCTCAGCTACCCTCATCAAGGAAAAGGAGCAATGAGGCCATGGTATTGAAGATGAAGGACAGAAAGGGAAGCGGTGCATAGTACCCATGGTCAGCGCTGGGAAGCATGGAAGACTACATAGAGCAGTGGTGTGATGAAAAGCGGGTACCCCAAGTACAGATATGTCGACTGTCACTAGTTAGGGTTTTTGGGTTACTGTTGGGACATGCCCACAGTGTTGTAATGGCGAGACCTTCGGGCCGCCTATAAAGGGATGTATTTTTTATTGTAAAAGGTTAGCTAGTTATCCATTGAGTCATTTTAGCTATTCAGACAATTAGAGAGGCAGTTGATCTGTTAGCTCATAGGCACTAGCGCGCTGGTTCTGTATTCAATCTGTAGTATCTTACTGTAACCAGCAGCTGGCTCGTAGGCGTATGTATGTAGCAATCCATAGGGATTGACAGAGAGAGAGAGAGAATATTGTAAGAAGGCAATATAGAGATAGAGAAGAGATCTAGGAGAGAAGGGCTCCAGGAAGTGAGTGTGGAGTTACCCAGAAGATCTCTAGCTGCACACAGGTTGTAGCAGAACTGTGTACTCTCTCAAGATATAATAAAACACAGTTCTGTGGATGTAGCTTCTACCCTAGAAGTGAACCACATAAAATCAGAGTGTTATGTGATTGATTCATGTGATTGTGTTTACTTGTTGTATCTGTCACTCATTACTTGAACTTTGCTTACAGTTAAATGTATGTATGTGTTATTCAGTTCACAGCATTATAGAAGGATAAATGTAGGTTGAAGTCTTTAAGTATTCTATATAAGAGTTTGTCTATGTTTCACTCAAGACAGTTAAGAGTCGCAGTGTAAAGCAGCCTTGTATGTTGAGTCCTGTAAGTCGAACACAAGTAACGCTAAGTACGTTGAGCCGCAGCGGTAGGATATCGCAGGGAGGCGATATCGCACCATCAGAGGAGCTGTGGTGCACGATACCGCAGGTTAAGGATCGAGCGTAGGAGAGAGTTACGTGTTTCCCAGAACGCGGCGATGCGATAAGGGCTAGAGTCATTGCGAGGAAGAGGAAACTGCGCATCGCAAAGAGAGACCTCATGGGTTAAGAAGAGCTGCGAGACGCACACAGGATGCTACAAAACCTGGTCGAAGACACTTGAGTCTTTGGCCAACCCATTACAATCACTTCGGGTGAGACTTCAGGCCGCTCCGCGGTCTGTCGCCGAAAGGGCCAGTGAGCTAGGGGTGTTGTTGGTACATTACAGTAAACCCAGGTCTGCCCATAGAGACCAACAGATACATTACTGAGTTTGTTGTCGACAAAATAACCTCAGATGGTGAGGCGAAAAGAAATGTTTTTGAAGGACCACGAGGAAGATACTTGACATCTTTAAGAACTTGGATAACGATGATTGTATGCAAAAAAGGAATCCTAAGAATGGAGTCTGATGACTAAAAGAGTGTGCACATAAATTTGGGATATGTTGCAGAAGAAGTGCATAGAAAATGGAGCAAACTAAGCTGATATGTTCCCTGCTGATAACAAAACTAAATTAGAAGGTGGATGTCTAATAAGCGGAAGGATATTTCGGTTGGGAAAAAGAAGAAAAATTGTGATAAGAAGAGGAAGTTGTAGTACTTCCAGAGGAGAAGACTATGAGGTGATGTCACATTTTGATGAAGGTTTTTGCGACGAAGAAGAGGAATATCAACATATATCGGAAAGAGAAGAATAAAAACCAGAAGCTCCAGATCTAGAGTATGAGTACAAAAATCCTATGAAACCACATACATCTCTAGAGGTAAGATCCAAAAAAAAGGTCTCCTATTGAATTTGTAAATACAACTAACAACAATAATGGAAGTAGTAGAGAAGGGAGTCCTGCTAGCCACACCTTTTTTCCAAGCATAACATGAGTCAATATAACGGCAGGAAACAATATTAAGTTGTCAATATTTAATGGAAATGGGTTAGAAGACCCAGAGCAACATTGGTTTCTATGTGATCCCGAATGGGTGTGGCTCATTGGCGTCACTTTATATGAAGTCACTTGTTGTAAAGGAGGTCATGAGATCAAATCCCACCTAGGTTTACCTGTGTCCCATGTCTTTTGTGCATGTGTGGGGTACCTAAGGGTATAGTGGTATCATGAATGGATCCCTAGACCCCGTGTCACATGAGTACCAACCCAGATCCAGTTTCCAATTCCCTTAGTAAAAAGCAAAACTTTGGTTTCTATGTGAAGTTGTATGGACCGTGCGACAAGTCCAAGATGAAGTGATAAATAAAGTCATAGAGGAGATACACACTATTGAGATAGAAGCAACTTAGGTAAAGAATGAAATGAGTAATTTACCCTTAGCAGAGAAAATGGATAAGGTCGCGGAAATGAAAAAACTTCAACAGGAAGTGGCAGTGCTCCGCACTCAACAACAACAGAGGGATGGAAAATTCGTAGAGTTACAGGCTGAAGCAGAAAGAATTACATGCATCATTCATCTTGTATTTGATAAGGTGCGATGAGCAGCAGAGGCCAAAAGACTCGTAATGTCGGAACACATTAGTTCCAACCTTGTAGAACAATTGCAGAAGGAAGAAGAGGACGTGCGACGAGAGATAAAGGAGATAGTGAATTAAGTTAGAATTATACTAGGAATATAAAGAGTCTGGTGGTAGGGAGAAGAAGTTGTTACAGAAGCAGATGAAGGTGGAGGAGAAAATGTGATGGAAGAAACTATGGAAGGAAGAACAAGGAAGAAAAATCAGCTACATAGGAAGCTACGATGGAGTAAGACCGAAGTAGAAAAGGAGAAGAAGCCATGACAGGAGAAGAATCCACGATAGAAGAGAAACCGCAACAGAAGGAAATGATGCGACGAGATCAGTTGCAATGGAAGGAACCATGATAGAAAAGGCATGCAATGGAGCATTTGTTGAAAAGGAAAACTCAAGAGATCGTGGGTACAAAGTTGGCTGGAGTCACACGTGCTTTAAGGAATAAAATCATCTTTGTATTTTGGGTTGATAGTGCCTACTAACAAGTGTAAGTGTAATAGGAATGACAGCCTGTTGGCTAACATAATGAAGTAGAATGAATGCAACATGTAAAGTGTTTATAAAAGGAAGAACCTAAGATGTATGCAAGTTACTTACCACTTGTTTTGTTACTTACTTTCTTAGTTGCTTAATTCCTAGTTAATCAGTTGTGTCTGTAAGAAGATTTAGTCGATCTAGGTTGTGTGCAGATCGATAGTAGAGTCAAAGAGAAGAGTATTAGATCTAGGATTTGTGTAGATCAACAATAGATTCAAAGAAAAGAATAGGTTGTGTGCATATCAACAATAGAGTAAATTAGAAGAAGATCGAACGAGGGAAGGCTAGAGAGCATGAGAGGAGAGAGGAGTATGTATAGATAAGAGAAGATCTATAACATAGTCTATAGCTGAGTGCAAAGGAAAAAGATGCCATATATTTCTCATTCTAAATGAAGAGCGCCTTTGTGGTTTTTCTCAGATGGGTTTCCACATTAAACACTATGTCATTGAGTAGATGATGAATGTGCTTATGTCACATGAATACATATGATGAATGTGCTTAAGTCATAGGAATGTATATTGTGAATAAGTGTTTATGTATTTTATTATGAATGAGTTCTCTTATGCATGAGTCACACTGTTGATAGATAACCTATGTGTTAAAGCTTATATTGTTGTTATAATCTCTATGGTCAGATAACTTAAGTAGTGTCTTATCTGCGCATAGTAAGAATAAGTAATACACCCAACGAATTTGGTCGAGCAAGTTGGTAAGGTTCCAAGTGAGAATAAATCCCCACCCAACTACATAAAACTAGTCCTGGAAGTTACCCATAAGAGATATCGCAGGTGGGACTACATCGTTAACGCAGGTGCTGCCGACTGAGCCTTACTCTATTGGGCCGATATATTGGGCTTTGTTGCATGCAAAAGAAGGTCTGAATCTAGGTTGAAGGGAGAAATGCTAACAATTGACACCTGATATCAATTTGCATGTGGCATAGATCCATAACACATGTTTCATTCTTAACACACATGTCAATGGTATAAGCTTTTGCAATATCACTTCCATGGTATGAAGTGGAATGTACCTTAGAGGAATGCAATGAAAAGTGACCTTTGTAAAAATCAGAAATTTTCTCATACCCTTGTGTCACATAATCATTCTCTCCTAGTGGCTGATTTATGTTGGCATTCCTTTCCAATTTGTGGTCCACAGGAAATCTCACTTTTGCACATTTGCCTTCAATATAGAAATCTTCCTGTAGTGGCTTGCGCTCCTCCTTAGGTGCCTCTACTTCATTTCCATTCTCTTCCAGGTAGCTTGATAGTGTTGATGCAATTGTAACTTCAGAATGTATTCACTTGTATATCTTATGTATTATACCCCGATGTTTATTCTGGGATGTGTTTGTAATGTAATTGAGTCATGTCATGCCCTGATTTTCTGATCAAGAGTTTCTATAATGTGAACAAGTCATGTCAAGTCATTGTGAGTAACCCTCCTATTTGTCAAGGGTTAAAGTCCCCACAGTTGTGGGTCCCTAGGGTTATTAGACTATCCTAGAGAATTCAACCCTAGGTGAGTCATTGGAAGTCGGGGCAATAGTCCCCACCATTGTGTTAAGGACAACCCTCTTTGTTGGTCGGAGGAGGCAAAGTCCCCATAAGTTGTGGGGCACTAGGGATATTAGACACTCCTAGAGATGTCAGCTCTAGTAAGTAATTGTTAAGTGAGGCCGACATGTTGGAGTGGGTTTCAAGTGAACGAAAGAATATAAATCGAGAGTGTGCCTCTCTATTTATCACACACACACTCACTCTTTGGGGTGCATGAGTGAGAGAGGAGAAGCTCTCTCAGTGTGAGAAAAAGAACAAGTTGTGGAGATCATCTTTTCTGTTTTCGAGTTTTACTGTTGCCATTAGTGCTATTTCTATCTCTAAGGAAGTTGTGGTTTTTTCTCCTTTATGGTTTCCCTGAGGAAAATTCTTTGTGTCTCTTGTCTCTTGTGTTTTATTGCTGTGCATGTTATTCTCTCAGTTAAAGATCCTAAAATCATAATGCTATCTTGAATGATCAAAATCTAACATGGAATAAGAGCTAACCTGAGAAGAAGACATTGTGCAGCTGCAAAATCTAGGGCTTCTTACTTTTTGGGTCTCTCTCCACAATCCATCAGCAAAAGTATGCTAGGCCAACTCTCCATTGAAGGGCGCATCTTTCTATTGAAGCGAAATTTGATTCCAGACATTTTCAATTTTTGGTGTGGGAAATTAGGGATTCTTATAGAAGAGGAATTTTTGAGTGAGTCCAGCATAGGATTTATCTCCTCATAAAAATTGAAGTTTAGAGACCTAGTTCAATATTTTTGGTTGGGTGAAACTCCAGGAATTCAAACCCTAGTTTGACCCCGAGCTGGAAAAACCCTAAATACTAAAAATTATACATTTTGGTAAATTCTCTATATCTCTAGATTGGAAAAGGCTCAGGAGCCAAAAATTGCATAGGTCGAAGATAACATCTTGATATACATTGTATCCAGAATTCAGCCTCAGATTCGCTATATTCTGGGAGATATTATCCCTCCAAGTTAGGGTTCCAGCCTAACAGGACACCCAAAGAGAATTGCTATATCTTAGGCTACAAAGGTCCAAATGAAATTTCTGAAGCTGTTCCAAAAAGGGCACGGACTGTAATTTTTGTGGTCCAAATTTCAGACCTAGAAGATGAAACAATGACACGTGGAAGTCCATACAACTTCATTGTTCTGAACAATCCTGTAACAGGTCACCTTGGGAAAATGATCATAAGTCCCAATTGGTGAAACATGTGGTGTTGAAATAGATACATGTGAGGCTACCTCAATGCAAATTTTTAGACATAGAGGAGCAGTAATTTCGGAGATACCGCAGAAACAGTAACAGGAATTTCTACAAAAGAAATTGGAAAACTAGGGCTTCCTGTTCCAGGATCAGCTTCCCTCCACTGTTTTCAGAAAAGGAGTACATTGGACAACTCAACTTGAAGATATCTATATTTCTATCCAATTAGATCTAAAATATTCAAAGTTTTGAAAATTAGGGTTTCTCTGACAAACCCTAGATCAGCCAGCTCTGGAACCAGGACGGACACCTCAAATCGGTAAGATCTAATCTTTTATTTGAGGTTCTCATTTCAAAGTGATCTATCACATCAGCTTGATGATAAGCTTAGTAGCATGGAAGTATATGATCTCTCTGAAGAAAATGAATTGGACACCTACATAAGTAGAGAGGTTCCAGTTCCAGAGGGAGATGAGGCTAAAATCCTTACACAAGAATAACTTGCTCAAGGTGAAGAAGATCATTGTTGATTCAGTCACGGATCAACTTGTACCACAAGTGTCTTCCCTAAAGACACCAAAAGAGATGTTTGATTCCTTGACCAAACTATTTGAAGGGAAGAACATAAATCAGAATATGAACTTAAGAAACTAGTTGAAGAATGTGAAGATCCAGAATGTAGAGACCATACAGTCATACTTTATGAGGGTCTCTCAAATTAAAGAACAACTTGAAGCGGTAGAAGAAGAAGCAGAGAATGCAGAAGTGGTGATAGCCACCTTGAATAGCCTCCCAGGATCATGGGATTCATTCATTCAAGGAAGTGATTAATTTCAGCCGATTCTGGGAAGAAGAAGAAGCTCAACTCATAAGAAGAGAAGAGAAGATGGGAGCAACTGAAGATCAAGCTCTCACCATCTAAAGAAGATCCCTCAAGCGACGAGGAATATGAAGGACTCAATTCTTGAAGAACCTCTTATCCATCTTGAGCATTTGGATAAGAAATGATGAAGTCGTGAATAAAGAAGATGATGAAGCGGAAGGATCAAGAAGGAGTCTACCCACGAAAAAAATAAACATAAGTACTCAATTGTCATTTCATGATATTGTTTTGATTATGCATTTGTTTATATTCAGTTGATGTATTATGCATGATAGAATGTTTGCATTAATGATAGTATACTACTAATATGCATGTGATGGGTAAGTAGCTCATGGTTCTATACAACTCTCCTTTGCTACTTATCTAGAATGAAACCTCTTTGCTGACATATTGGATTAGTGCACAATCTCAATGTTGTCCTGGTAGAGATGGAAGGCATCTATAAATTTTCCATGAGATATGGATGGATGTTGTATTGGCTAAAGTAGTTGCATGATTATATATTTACGCATAAGAATTTTTCATTATGAATATACCTTATGAAATGTTTCTGACCATACAAATGCATTTGACTTGTAGGAAAGATCGCATACATAATCACCTACAAGCAAAGAAGGATGATAATTATTCCGAAGAACAAGTAACGATAGTTCAAGATGAAGAATACTATGACAAATGTAGTGACATCATTGATGTAGAACCTTCCAGCCATGAAGAAGTAACCAAGAAGAAAGGGAAGACCAGTTCCAGAAGATTGTTGTCTAGAATGTAGTATCGACACATGAAGGGAAGTTCGTAGTTCCATCATGCAGTAGATGGAAACATCACAGGATACAAGGCAAGATTCGTA
Source organism: Pseudotsuga menziesii (assembly GCA_001517045.1). Taxonomy (NCBI): domain Eukaryota; kingdom Viridiplantae; phylum Streptophyta; class Pinopsida; order Pinales; family Pinaceae; genus Pseudotsuga; species Pseudotsuga menziesii. Next base: position 87,271 of record LPNX011204960.1, read on the forward strand.
GCACGAGGCATAGACTACGAAGAGACATTTGCAGCCACTAGAAATACACATGACAAGCATAATAATGTGTGCAAATAAAAGAAGGCCTTGTACAGAATACACCCATGGGATAACACATACATGAGGAGCTTGATGAAAGACCTGAACCTTTGCTACAAGGTTGAAAATAAAAGTCTATAAAGGATGACAAGCTCACAGATGGGTGTGAGAAGAAATTTTGAAAAATTTCAATATAGAGGATCTTGGTATTGAGTGATCCTAGATGGATACATAGAATATTAGTAGCAGAGGAAGCTATTTGTCACTCAAGTACAAAATGTTTCAGTGCATAGAGTATGGAAGACGAAGGGAGTATTATGCTCTGCTTCAGAGGGAGTGAATACAGAATATCGACCAATGATGCTCCTATTATGTGTCGATGCACTATTTTCTAGGCATGGAGGTGTGATAGAATGAATATGGAATCTTCCTCAGATAAGGGAAGTATGCAGTAGAGATCCTGAAGAGGTTCAAGATGATAGACTACAAGTACATGACCACACCTATGGCATCGAAACTGAAGCTATTGAGTGTTGCTTCATCAGAGTCAGTTAATTCCAGGATGTATTGTCAGATGATTTACCTGAAAAATATGAGACTACATATTTGCTTTGTTGTGAACACATTGAGACATGTTCACCTGATGGTTACAAAGGATGCAGTGAGGTACCTGAAGGATACAGTTGATTATGGGCTCAAGTATGAGGTGAATCAGAATATTAACCTGGAGGGTTATGTGGATTCATATTGGGCAAGAAGTGCCATTGATAGGAAGAGCACTTCGAGGTGCTACTTCAGTATGATATCAAATATCACTATATCAGGGATATGGTGCAGAGAGGAGCATTGAAGCTCTAGTATATTGTAATGTAAGAATAGATAGCTGATGTGTTGACGAAGCCATTGGCTAGAGTGAAGTTTGAGTACTTCCAGGAGAAGCTTGGTGTTCTCCAAATTGAGGTTCCCTCCAAGAGGAAATGATGAGACTGAGAGCCATTCTGACATGGTGAGAGGATTATGTTCCTTCCATGGTCAAATTTAAGGGATGATCTATTCTATCATGGTGAGAGGATTTGGTTCCTTCCATGTCAGATATGAGTGTGAAGCCATTCTGATGTGACTGTAGGATCGGTCCCTACATGATCAGATATAAGGGTTGATGCCATTCTTGGAATGGAGGCACCTAGTTAGTTACCAGGAAAACTCCTTCTGGGACTAAGGGCTATTATGATATGACTATAGGATGCAATCTTACATGATCAGATGTGAGCGCATGGCCATTCTGATGTGATTGAGGGAGGTGTTCCCACTTGATCAGATATAAGGGCTGATTCCATTCTTGGAATGGAGGCACCTGGTCAGTTACCAAGAAAACTCAGTCTGGGACTAAGGGTCGTTATGATATGAATGTAGGATGTAGTCTTACATGATCAGATGTGAGCACATGGCCATTATGATGTGATTGAGGAAGGTGTTCCCACTTGATCAGATATAGGGGCTGATTCCATTCTCTGGGAGAATGGAGGCACCTGGTTAGTTACCAGGAATCCTCAGTCTGGGACTAAGAGCCCTTTCGATGTGGTGTTTTCGAACATGGTCAAATGTAAATGCAGAGCCTTTTCGATGCGGTGTTTTCGAACGTGGTCGAATATAAGTTTTGAGCCTTTCTGATGCGGTGTTTTTGAACATGGTCAAATGTAAGTGCAGAGCCCTTCCGATGCGGTGTGTTCACACATGGTCAGATATAAGTACTGAGCCATTCTAGTGCAATGTGTTTACACATGGTCGGATGTGAGTGCTGGGCCTTTCTGACAAGATGAGGTCAGATGTGAGTGCTAGGCATGCCTTTCTGACAAGATGAGGTCAGATGTAAGAGCTGGGCAGGCCATTTTGACTTAGGGTCAGATATAAGCACTAATGAAGACCTACATGAAGGGTAGGCCTACAACTAGCATGAAAAAGGGCTGGCTTTGTAGAACTTCCTGTGACTAGAATAATGAAGAGATAACACAATTTGATTGAGATAGTAGAAGCAGTAATGATGATGATGATTCAGTGATGATCGAGATCAAGTGATGATCCAAACTTTATTATGATCTAGCAGTGATGATCCAGATCAAGTGATGATCTAGACTTGATGATGATCTAGCAGTGACGATCCAGATCAAGTGATGATCTAGACTTGATGATGATCCAATAGTGATGATCCAAATCAAGTGATGATCCAGACTTAATGATGATCCAGCAGTGACGATCCAGATGAAGTGATGATCTAGACTCGATGATGATCCAGTAGTGACGATCCAGATCAAGTGATGATCTAGACTTGATGATGAGCTAGTAGTGACGATCTAGATCAAGTGATGATCTAGAATTGATCATGATCCAGCAGTGGCAATCCTGATCAAGTGATGATCCAGACTTGATGATGATCCAGTAGTGACGATCCAGATTAAGTGATGATCTATACTTGATGATGATCCAGCAGTGATGATGATCCAGATCTAGATGAAGATGACTTGAAGATGAAGATGACCTGAAGATGAAGATGACTTGAATATGACGAGAACTCGATGATGATCAAGATGATACAGAGAAGAAGACTTGTGCTAATAAATTGCGTTGAGAGAATACCTTCCTAGTTAAGAGGGAGTGTTGATGTAATTGTAACTTCAGAATGTTTTCACTTGTATATATTATGTATTATACCCTGATGTTTATTCTGAGATGTGTTTGTAATGTAATTGAATCATTTCATGCCTCGATGTTCCGATCGGGAGTTTCTATAATGTGAACAAGTCATGTCAAGTCATTGTGAGTAACCCTCCTATTTGTCAAGGGTTAAATTCCTCGTAGTTGTGGGGCCCTAGGGTTATTAGACTATCCTAGAGAAGTTGACCCTAGGTGAGTCATTGTAAGTCAGGGCAATATTCCCCACCATTGTGTTAAGGATAACCCTCCTTGTTGGTCGGAGGAGGAAAATTCCACACAAGTTGTGGGGCACTAAAGTTATTAGACACTCCTAGAGATGTCGTCTCTAGTAAGTAATTGTTAAGTGAGGCCGACATGTTGGAGTGGGTTTCAAGTGAACGAAAGAATATAAATAGAGAGTGAGCCTCTCTATTTATCACACACACACTCACTCATTGGCGCCCATGAGTGAGATAGGAGAAGCTCTCTTAGTGTGAGAGAAAGAACAAGCTGTGGATATCATATTTTCTGTTTTCGGCTTTTACTGTTTCCATTGGTGCTCATTCTATCTCTGAGGAAGTTGCGGGGTTTTCTCCTTTATGGTTTCCCTAAGGAAAATTATTTGTGTCTCATGTCTCTTATGTTTTATTGCTGTGCATTTTATTCTCTCAGTTAAAGATCCTAAGATCGTAATGCTAGCTTGAATGATAAAAATCTAACAGATGCTTATTTATTCTTGGTTGCATTAGGATCAATTCTTTTATAGGCTCTTCTTGAAGAATAACCAAATAATCTCATAAAACTCCCATTAAGGGATGTTTTTGGTGTAGCTTTGCCTCTTGTATTCTTGTCTTCTTCTTTGTTCTAAATGGGGGAGAAAATTGGATCCTTCCTTAATGGTTTATTATTATTGAGTGAATCCTCATCTATAGTATTAGGCTGAAATCCAAACCTGCAATAAAATTAATATTTAAAAGTAATGGCTTGACAAACCTCTTCCCCCAAGACAAGATACTCTTCGTATTAGTGGGGAAAGTTTTTTATTGCATCTATCACATTTTCTAAACCCTTTTTAATATTAGAAATTGGTAGTTCATTCCTGTTGTCTTCATAGTACATATGGTCACAAAAGTAACCATCCTCATTCCTTGACATTTGCAAGCCACCATCAACATAGATCACCTCTTCTTCTTCATACTGCGCAAAATCATCTTCAACTATTGGTAGAAGCCTCATGGTTGCAACTTGAGATGTGTTATGCAAGATTTCTTCACTAAGAGCTCACTTTCCACAGTAGTAGAGGAAAGATATATGATACCACAGTATTTTACCTAAGGGATGTTTAGGCACAATAACTCAAGAAAAATATCCTACTTAGTGTCCAATTCATAAAACAAACAAAAACTATGCGCTAGCTGACATGAAGCTAGAATTTCCTGCATCAACTTTAAAGCACAATTGGGATTCTCTCATTCACATAGGCTCAAGGATTGGATTTGCAAGGTATATTATAGGTATGCAAAAACATATCATAGGTACACCAATTCAAAATTCAAGGAAATATAGCAACCATAATGCATGATATCAAGAATCCTATGCACAATGTATTGGGACCATTGAGGTTTCGAACATCAGCGAGGCTGAAGTATAATTCCACGCTCTTGAGCAACCCAGTATATGAAAAATAGATCCCTGATATTAGGAAGGTTTGAATCCATGGGTTTAGGAGGATTGGACTTGATTTGGGATTCAAATAAACATCAGTGTTATTCAGGACTGCACAACTAGTTAAGTTTCAGTGCTTTCCAAATAGAGGTTAATGATTACAAGTTCTGCAAAAATGGATTGGTATGTCTTCATCATTATGTTAAGGACCTGAAATAACTGATAGGTTATAAATTTGAATCACAAGAAACTTCTAATATCAACTACAACAAAAATAGTAAAAAATGAATGCATAAAGAGCTCGTCTTGACGGAGGCTCCCAAACTGTCTCAGAGGCCCACAAATTTGAAATCAAACATATTTTGGAGATTTAACACATTGGAGAGGATAAAATCAAGCATTTAAATTAGATTTATAACATCAATAATCGGTATATCATATCCAACAATTACAGAGAACATCAACTTTAGGATTCTTACAATATGGGAATATAATCCTTGAAAAAGTGAAAGTATGAAGTAGTGGAATGTTGGATCAGAGTCAAGAGTGAGTGATGACATTTATGTCAGTCATTTTAATCTTTGGAACAACAAAAATCTCTCACATAAGGGTGGAACCATCCTACTGCACTCCTCCTGGTCGAAATCACCTCCTAGATTTGCTACCAACTACACAGTTCTTATGCAACAATCTTAGAGCCTTGAATCATTCATGGAATGGGACCGACTAGACCTGCAAATCAGACTTCAATGGATGCATAGGCTGCACATGAAGCATAGAAGAAGAATGGAACAATTTTTATGGGGCACATCTCCCATAGTTGGCTATGGACACATCTCTCAAGCCTATAGAATCTCTGAGCTTTCTCATTCACGAGCATAAAAATTCCAAAATACATGAGAGGGGTGTGCTATAATTATTTTATAGAAAAATTTGGCTTCATGGTCTACTTTCCTCTTCACGTGGCCCATTTCCTCAACTAATGCGTCCTCATGAGTTGAATAGGAACTTTCCTGCTTTCTTGCCTTTTCCAACTGGCATGCTTTTCTTCCTTTATAAATTGTGCCCTCCTTGTTTCCTGCTTTTCACACTGACATTCCTTTCTTCCTTTTATAAACTGCATCCTCCTTGATTTCTTGAACTTTCATACTTTTCATATTGACATGGTTTTCCTGCACTTGCCTGCTTTGTGCATGCTTTTCTGGTTGGCTTCTTTTGTGTTGCTTTCTATCTTTTTCCTGGTTGTATGGATTTTATTTATTTTCTTCTAGTTGCTAATTAGGATGACAACTCATTGGTTCCACAAGCCTCATGAGACACCTTGGACACCTAGGACATCTACTAGCTACAAATATTAAATATTCATAATATATAATAATTAAAACATTCAATTTTTATCCCAAGTTTAAAATTTGCATATAAGGACATTTATTAATTATCAAAATTAACCCCTTAATAAATTAATCTATCTCCACCAGGAACCATGGGGTTCCCAAGACTTAGGGGTTTCTCCATGGAGTTATTAATAAAATGGGGACATTACATATTATTTGTGGATCCAGACAAGAGGATAGAAAGGGTTGGCCTTGGCATAGATATATGCTGGTTTTTTTGGGTTTTCAGGTAGAAGGAAAAGGTCAAAGCTTTGAGGCACATTTGATGTGTCTTAAAGTATAAATAATTGGTCAAAACATTGGTCAAGATGTTGTGGTAAACTCTGTAGCAATGACTCCAAGATAGAGAGCTCCATGTAGAAGAGGCAAGAGCAGTAGGAGAAACACATACCTTGACAAGTAGTTTAGTAGGGATATTCCCTATCACATTCATTTAGAAATAGAGGAGGTTTGGGGTCACATGGTGGGGTCAGAATTAGAAGACCAAAATGCCAACGAGACCATGGACCCATATTGTCTCATCAAAACATTATTCAGAAGGGAACTTGTGGAAAGGGACCAATTGCACCTTTGAATACAACTCTCATTTAGGAGACGAGGGACAACATGCACAACCTTCAAACCAAGCTTGAGCTCCTAACTAAGATGATGTACACCCACACCTGATAGTGGAGTGTAATATGATCGTGGCCTTTGGTCCTATTTACTTGTCAAATAATTATAATCTATGATTTTGTTAGAGTCTTTAACTTTTTTGGTTAATGCATGCCAATTTTCAGTTTGAATAATGTTTGGATGATAAAACTAGAAAGGACATGGTAGGGGGGGGGAGGTGGGGGGGCTGTTCTATAGGTTATCGTGCAAGGTCACCTACACCACACCAAGAAGAAAACTCAACCTTCGCTCGCTTATACAACCAATGTTCATAGCCTGGATATAGATGGAGGGTGGCTAGGGAAGAAAACCTAGCCTCCATGTGCCAATTTAGATCAACTCTCAAAACCTATGCAGAGCTTGGTCGCTCAAAATACAAAGTGATCTCTCAAGTGCCTCACTAATGAGCCTCTCTAAAATTTGTTGAGATGTTATAAACTATTTATTTGACTCCATATATTCAATTGAGACTATAACATTGGTTGAAGGTTGAGTTATATTGATGTTCATTCACATGTTTCGATAGGAATGCATTTTCATTATTTCTTAATAAATTATCCATACTTTTACCTCTCAATCACACTATTAAATAATGTCATACATCCCACTCCAATTGTATACAAATCTATATATTATAATATATAAATACATGGTTATTATAACTATACTATGATATATGTAGTGATGTTTAAAGTATTTTATATAGTGTTATAGTTATATATATATCTAAATTAATGAGCACACATGCTTACAAAATGTGTAGCTCCACACTATGTCGATTTGAAACTAAATACTATACACTATGTCAATTTGTATTTGTTGGGCTCACTTACCTCATATATTATGTTTTATAATATATTATGTAAAGTAATCTATGTAGTGTAGTATATATAATTAATTATATATATCTATGATATATACAAGAGCCACGTGGTGGAAATGTCCCCAACATTTGCAATGGAGAGGATCTATTTGCATGCAGCTTTTAGTTCTCATAGAAATCAGACACTAAAGTTTTAACTATATTAGATCTTAATACAAACAAATTCTGTCTAAGAGGGCCTCTTGAGATCCAGGAGATGGTTATGCTTACCTCAAAAGTCAGCCAATGTTGGTATGTTATTATTTTAGTAATAAATAATTGAGATTCAACAAAGACTTGGTTCTCATGATTCTAATTTGTAATCATGATGTGTGATTTCATCCTCAAGTGTTTTCATCATTGGAGGCGGTGAAGGCTCCATAGCTCGAGAGGTATTACGATACAAAAACGTCAAGAAAGCAGTGATGTGTGACATCCATAAGGTCTAACCGCATGTATCCATTAATTTATGGTTTTTTTTGCTTTTATTTTGAATATTTCTGAGCTTAAATAAAATGTTACTTCCAGGATGTTGTTGATTTTTGCCGCAAATACCTTGTTGTGAACATAGAAGCATTTTTCAGTTCTCTCTTTGACCGCATTATCAATGATGCTAGGAAACCAATTTTTAATGCTTCATTTTCTTAGGCTCCTGCTAAAAAGTTAAAGCTTTAATCGAATTCTCCGACATGGGGTTGAGTTTGAGAATAGAGATGAACGATTCGACATCATAATCAGAGACCCCGCAGATCCTATGGAAGGATGTCCTTGTTATCAATTGTACACAAAATCTTTCTATGAGCTTGTAAAGCCGATCCACATAGGAGTGTTCGTTACTCAGGTATAAAATCACAATAAAATTGCTCAAATTATTATAGAAACTATATATTGACAATATTCTTTTGCTACCTCATGTCGTACATCAATTAACAAGATAAAGAATAAGTTGATGATAATAAGGCATGCTTCTAGCGGTACTGTAGTTCTAGGAGTCTCACCAATAAGGCTTGATTTTCATAGACAACTCTATTCATTTAGTTTAAAGTTCTTAAAAATATCAAGGCGTGTTTTTTCTCTTCAACATAATTGTGTCCATATTTATTAGTTATATTTGTTAATTTTATTTAATTTAATAATAGAAGACATGATATTGTGATGTGATGATAGTCAAAGTTTCTATGTAGCTTTAGTGTTTAGAAAAACCTATTAAGAGTTGCGGTGACACACAATACATTTAGAGGTAATGGTTGCTTCTTGTGGGTTATCAGAGGTGTCTTAATCTATAGGTATACCTACAACTAACTCGCAACATCACATGTGTTGCACCAATATGTCGAGCTGGCTCTTCTTTGAAGGGGCATCAATTCATTGGTGTGCATAAAGTATAGGTAAATATTAGCCTATTTTATTTTTAGTTGATCTAGCTACAAATTCTCTAGTATCGGATCCAGCCAAGCACATAACCCATTGTAGTTTCACTCATTTATCTATGACCACAAGCAAAAGCAAGGGTGTATCATGAAGTATAACTAACGCAACCTAAGATCACAACTTTCCTTCTTGTAACAAAATCCATTAAAATCCATTCCAATTAGAGATGGATAGTGTGAAAATATAGAACATTTAATAGGTAAAATAAGTAGACACAAATGAAGAGATGACATTATCTCAAGCATTGAGGATATGTGGTTTCATAGTGGTTCAAAGATAAACAATTACTCTACAACTTATAGAAATATATATTGTCCTTAATTACCTTTGTTTGTATGTCATTCTATACTTATCTATGTTCACTATTCTATTCAGCTAGGCATTTTCCTCCACCTCTTCCTTGTTGAGAATGCATATTGTATATAGGGAGGAACATTCAACTTACTTCTATCTTTACTGAAAATGGAGATTGTGGGGGAGGGAAGGAGGGAGGGAGATACTTTGTGTTCACTTAACAAATGGTTGGAGTCTAATAATTTATGTGCTTAACAATAATTGGAGTTTGATAATTTATTTGCTTAACAATAGTTGGAGTTTGATAAGTTATTTGTTTAACAAGTGTAGGAACACCATATATAATATTCTCTTTCAAATTCTAACCAACCATAAATAAGCTTCCCCACCCCAGGTTTTACATATTTCCTTCTGCGCCCACTATAAAATATCATATAATCACAATAATCAAGTGAAGCAAATAATTTTTTTCTAACCATCTCCCCTCTAACCCTTGTGAGATAATGACTACATAACCCAATAGGTCGTTTAATTAGTGTTTAATCCTCAATTGTTTAGTTTGTTAATCTCTCATCACTGCTCTCACATTCCGGTTCAGTATTAGAGGCCTATAGGATTTAAGAACATGTTTGAAGACATGTCTAAGAAGAGAAAATGGAGTTGGAATTCAGGAAATTCTAAGCATGGTAATGAGATTGGTGTTGGCAGGAAGAAATCAAAACTACCAGGTATTGGTATTAAGATTTCACATTGAGTCTCCACTGCCTCCAGAATGGGAGCAATGTTTAGACCTTCAGGTTTTGGGTAAAATATGAACAATGCTATGCTATATATATGTAATAGTAACAAAAGCAAGTGTGTATCTTAATCTGCAATGTGATTGCATCGAAGAGGTTCATTCTACAACCCAGTATGGGAGAGATATGTAACTCCTTCCGTGCTCATCATAGAGTTGACAGGTGTCCTTCATAAAAATTAATAAAATATTATTAAAAGTAACATGTCGACTTAAACTAAATTTAAATTATTTAGAATTGCATATATATATAAAAGAATAAATTAGATAAACTAAAACCATAAACATTGGGTTACACACTTCCACTGTAAAAAAAATTACACCTTGAGATATTTGATCCCTCTCGGTGCTTGGTAGATCCCTTTTTAGATAGATCTATGCTGGTTAATAAGAAAATGGAACAATTTTTGTAAAAGAAAGATGACCTAAAAAAGGGTCAATTTTCAATTATTCTATTAATTATGTAAAAAAAACGTAGTGTAACTCGCCACGAGAGAAATCAAGACTACCCTATATTGCAAATATCAAGAAAGAAAGAAAAAAATGGCCTGCATATTGAACTAACCTGAAACACCATGGCAGTTCCTTAGAACTTCCTTAAGCTCATTACAATGGATACAAAAAACTGCCATGTTCAATAATAATAAGACAATATAACAAGGAAGGTTAAAAAACATAAAAGGATCAGTTCACCTTCCATGCAAAAAAAAGGAGACAAACGAACATGAAACACCATGGATTTCCTTAGACCTACTTTAAGCCTGTTTTGATGGATACAGAAAACAACCCCAATCAATAACGAATAATAATAAGACAATATAACAAAGCACGATCAATTAAAACATAACACTAGCAATTTACGTTCTACAGAAAGAAATTTCCAAGCCACTAGATACAATAAGGTTGAAGGAAAAACAGACACTTGCAATGCAAGCCATTTCCCAAAACCCATTGCAGAGCTTATTTCCAACTAATAAGTTTATCTTAGCATTTATCTCATATCTTTGAGACTATTTTCCATTGTGAATCAATAAATTTCATCATCGTTAAAGCTTTATTTAACATTTTACGTTGGGTAGACCGAATAAAATCCACAATGGCGGTGCTGGAAAATATGATCACAGATGCCAAGGTTTCCATACTTGCTTTTCTTCCCCGCAGCAATCCATGTCTTATAGATAAAGGTCCATGGAAGTGGTATTTGGGAAGGAGGATATTTTTGTATGCATAACTTTGTCACGAAATCATTTGCATCTTCCTGTTGATATACTTGTCTTGTAGTCTTCGTGCTTATGTGATGCAAGAGTTTAAAGGATGAGGTTAAAACCTCGCCTGTTAGGGTTTTTTAAGATAGACTTTAGAGAAAACTTGGAGCACTAGGGTTTAAGTCATCTTGGTATGTTGCAATTATTCTTCACTATCCCAATTTACTGGCAATTTCCTGTAGGACCACGCCATTCTTACTCAAGCGCTGGTAGGGCTGAATACTCTTAACTGATTACCATCAATTAATTATTATTAAATGTTTATTATCCATATATTAACTATTAATTATCTCACTTTAAATTGAAATAGTTTAAAATATTTTTTTAATAATTAATTTTGAATTAAAAAACTAACAACTACATAACATGATGTGCATTACATCTTAAACTAAAACCTATCGCTACTTTTATATTTGCAAAAAAAAAGATGATGATGTACACCACTTTGATATGTTAATATTAAAATATAGTACCCATTATAAATAAATTAAGCAAAATAGCTGATTCAAAACCATTTTATTAGAATGTCTATTAAAATTCATCAAATAAAACATTCATTAATGAATTGATCATCAGAACGTTTGTTTCGTGGAAAAGTATTTTAGATATAAAATATTATTATCACCAACCGAGCAGCCGTTTATAACGTTTATTTATTCATTTGAAATTAAACTTTTCAATATAATTAAAAGAGAAAATAAACAACTATTTCACGCCCTTAATTTATAGACCTCATTTCTACATGCAAAGAATTATATAAACCATAATGCTGTTCAATTGATTTGAGGTACAAATCACACAATGAACTAATTTGCTGCATGAATTTATAGTTACACACCTCATCTGTCAGAGATTAGAAAATGCTTTCCTTGATCAAATCACTTAATAAAATGGAAAATTCTCAGTCATTTACGCTCTGGATGCTACTTGTAAATAAACATAAATGTTTCTTGAAAATTATTAATCCATAAATTAAGGTAATGTATTCTTATATTTGGATGGTCTTATTTTAGTGTTATAAAAAAAAAACATGTCAAGAGAATCATCATTTTGTAGTTTAGATCTATTTTAATTTGTTTATTCTCCAAAAACACTTAGAAACTTGAGGTACGATGATGTAATTTTCTTAAGCCCCAAACAAAGAGCATTATGTCTTAACAGACATAGGTTGTTGTAAACTATGCCTATAACTGGGGTATAGAAGCTTAATATACTATTCCTGCTAATTGTCTTAAAACAGGATAATCCATAAACCATTTTTCGTCTCTAGTAAAAGAAAAAGTAGACCCTCAGTAGCCCACACCACCAAGAAATAAAGCATTTAAGGGGAGATTAAATGTTGTATAAATGGAACTGAACAGTGTTCACGGTGTTAAAGGCTTCCGACTTTAGGAGACATTGTGCAGAATTTGATGATAGTCCTTCAGAATTCTCACATGAATTTGTAGGTTAGACCGATTTAGATTTGTTGTCCCTAGCCTGTGGTTGTTTTTATTTTTTCCAAGGTTCAGTATTAGAGGCCTGTAGGATTTAAGAAGATGTTTGAAGATATATCTAAGAATAGAAATTTGAGTTGGAAATCAGGAAATTCTAAGCATGGTGATGAGGTTGGTGTCGAGGGGCAGAAATATATGTGTAAAATCAACTTTTTAACAAATAATTTTAAAATATTTAATCCTGTATCAGGATGTCCTTCACCAAAAAATTAGAATTATATAGAATAAATTTATACAAATATGAATTTATACGAATTGAAATTTAGACATATTTTTTAATAAAGGTTGGACATTTATTAAAATATAAGAATTCAAATATTCTTTTATTTTATAAATTCATGTTAAATTTAGTGAATCAATGACTCCACAAATTCTATATATTAAGAGATTAAAAAAACTAGTGATTTTGCTTATCACATTCCATATGTCATCACACCCTAGTTCAATGTTAGAGAATTTAACCCCAAAATTTTGAAAACCTTGAACCTGTATGTATACTTTGCTGTAGTTTACAATCTAGACAAAATTGGAGTACTTTCACAATAATCATTCCAGAAAGGAAAAAGAAACACAGCTGAATGGGAGGATAAAATGACTATATTTAATTACTTTAATTCTATGAAAATACAGTCATAGGCAGCCAAAACTATAAGCCACTACCATTTATTTGGCCCAAAAATTAACAGCAGTGTGACTATGACTTTAACAACCAAACCCTAGGAAACACTGAAAACGGGACAATAACGGACTAGAGGGTAAATCGACTGCCACATCCAAACAATTTCTCTTCAAATTAACCAGGGATTTCAATCGCCCTAACCTCAGGTTTAGGCTGAGGTTGCTTGGAAACCTTAACCTTTAGAATAGAAGCAATGTTTAGAAATCCAGGTTTTGGCTAAAATACGAACAATGCTATGTTGTATAGATGTAATAGTAAAAGAAGTATGTATCTTAATCTGCAATGTGATTGATAAAAAAATGGAACATTTTTTGTAAATTAGGTTAACTATTCTATTAATTATGTAAAAACAAATACAACTAGTTAATAGTGTTGTCGACCACAAGAGAAATCAAGACTGGGTAAAAAATACCCATGATTATCTTAAGCCCCAAACAAAGAGCATTATGTCTTAACAGGATTAACCTGTTGTAAACTATGCCTATATATAGGGTATAAAACGTTAGTATACTATTCCTGATTGTCTTAACACAAGATAATCATTTGCTCAACACAACTCCCAACAGACTCATGAATAGAGTCCCATCCATTCTTCTCAAGGCTTGATCATAAATGGGTGTTTTGATTTAACTTGAACTAATAGTAACCCAGAATGTAATTATACCCCCATGGTTTACTTTTTTTATTTACCTTCAATTGACTTTGGGTTTTTTTATTTACCTTCAATTAATTGTGACACAAAATGCAGTTATACCCCATGGTTTACTGCAACAAAATCAATTTTTTTAAGCCTCTCATACGATATATACACCATCAATAATATTTTACATATAGTCAATCAAAATATTAAGGGATCAATATTTGGTCAAACCACCTAATTCAACATCTAAATATTAAGCGTTCATTATTTGGTCAAACCACCTTATTCGCCATGGTTCTGTCCTACTAAATGAGGTTAGTCCCACTTCACATCTCTTAAATGTTGAAGCTAAAGAGATTTTTATTGCCTTGAGATGATCATATTGTTTTCTTCCCATTCAGGATATCCAGATTTGTATATCATTCCATCATTCTTTGAATATATTTCCCCTTCAAACTTCGCAAACTACATAATAGCATAGATTTTATTTGCTCTACAGGTTTTATTCATGTGGTTCCACTAATTCACTGATTCGATAAGATTATGCGCATTCATATATATAACATGTGCCAAGTCATAAAATTGTTGCATAATGAATTCATTGTAGGAATCCTGAACTCATTATGTTTAACATTAAAGCAAAAGTTGTATCTAATGGCATACTCCACAACTAATCTGTCTTCCTATCAATAATCAATATCTTGCAGGACTACTTCAAATCCTGCAAAGAAGTAGATTGTACCACTAAGACAATCAATCAATTCATGTGCAACCAGTGTATAAACAAGCATAATGAATCCTTGAACTCTGTATAATCTCCATATTCATTAGCTCATGGGATTTTTTCATACATACAACAATCAGGTTTATTTGTTCTCCTCCATGATAGCTTCAGAATTCCAGATGATGTCCTTTAGCCCAGATGAAATATTTTTGTAAAACTGTAGCAGAAAAAAAAAAATATGCATCCACCCTGAGTGAAAAATTAAAGCAATTTTAAACAGATTCTACTCGACGATCAAGCAACCCAAGGAAATTAATTTAAATATCAGTGAAGTTTATTTTAAACATTCAAAAATACTTATTCAGTAGGTGCATATGCATAAACCCCTTGTTTTAGAGGGCCCAAATTCTCTCTGGCATACCTGTAGATCCTTTTGTACAGCGTCCTGCAAAAATCCCAAATATATGAGCCCCCTCCTCCCCTCGTTTCACTTAGTTAACACAATAAATAATGAATAATATCTACATCTGTCAGCTATTAACACCAGACAACAAATCAACTTCTGCAAGGTGATGGTTGAACTGGACGCGTAGCTTGGATGGTGGGGCAACGTGTTGGCATTGAAATATGCAAAGGAGCACAAGCTCTCTATGGTGCATTTAATGGGTTGCAGATATTTAAAAATTTTGGGAGCATTAAATGTATTAACATTGGTTGTATTAAAATTTGCTGACAAGAGCTAGCCGTCGGGTCTTGGGGCACAAAACCCTAGATAAACGTCAGCTGCACAAAACAATGAACATGCAAAAAAATAGTTTAAAAAAATATTATTTAATACACCTGAAAATCAAACTATGCAAAAACTTAATAAAACACCAAAAATTTCTCATGTGAACCTCCAATTAATAGGCCTACACGATTCATATATATCCCCTGGTCGGGAACATAATAATTAATTACATGGTTATATATAATTAATTATACTATGATACATGTAGTGATATTTAAAGTATTTTATATAGTGTTATAGTTAAATATATCGAAAATAATGACCACACATGCTTACAAAATGTACAACTCTACACTATGTCGATTTGAAGTTTGTTGGGCTCACTTACCTCATATATTATGTAAAGTAATCTATGTAGCGTAGTATTATATTTTTAAATCAATTTATATAAATGTAGAACTATAATATCTCAAATACACACCAAATAAATAAATAAATAAAAATAAAAATAACTAACTATGTTTTCTATATGCATTTCAAATTTACAATCAACCATTCAACGTAGGAATTAGAGGTATTTTGGTGCCATGAACAAGGTTTTACAATCAACCATTCAATGTAGGAATTAGAGGTATTTTGGTGCCATGAACAAGGTTTTGGTGGTAGGAGAGGAATTTTGGCACCATGGTCTAAAACAAATTACGCTTCTTAGAATTCAATGCTTGAACCCCCTCTCCTTTTTTATTATGTTTGTAGATATTATGGGTTCATTTTGAACATTCTCTGAGGTAATACCTATAAAAGGTTTATTTTTAGTTATTTATCTTCAATTTAAACCCAATTCTTAACTATAATCTCCCCCTTCTAGTCATTTCCCTTTTTCCTTCTTTCACATCATATATTATGTTAATGGGAGGTAGAGTGGGTATGCTCCCATTGGTGTTTCCAGTAGGTAAGCATAATTTTTAGGTACCACTACCTCCTATGGTTATGGGCATATGCATGGGATATAACATGTGAATGATATATATGGTTGCTTTAGGTCATTATGTTATTGCCTTCCATGCATGTATAAACGCTTCTTATTTTCACAATTCATTGCCAAGTAACATTGCCTTTGTCTAGAATGCCTAGACCAAGACTTCTAATGTCTAGTATGGTTGGACCAGGATTATGAGCATCAAGGCTCTATGTATCGAATCCTCCAATGTTTGGCTTACTTGGAACGCTCATATTGGTTTAGTCTCAACCTTATCTCCAACCTCAATTGATTTATTGGACCATTTGTAGATTGAAAATCATTATAAAGGTATGGATTTCCTTCACTACAAAGATTATTGGATTTAGTCACTACGATTTAAAGAACCAAACACTTTATATTGATATCTGAGTTAAAGAAAATATTTCTGATCCAATATAGTTGGTCATTCATACATACACAAATGTGGTAATGAGAGTTTGAGTTTGATTTTAAATGTATCCAAATAGGCCTGGGGCACTGGGTAGATTCCCATCTTAGCAATATTCTCCCTTTTTAGTTCCAAGTAAGTCCCTCTTATAGCCCCTTCTTTGCACAAAATGTGGAATTAATTACAGTTTTTAGGTATTTTTCAAAAGGAATCAAAGATAATTGATCATTAACCCTACTCAAGACCCTCATTTCAAAACACATGTAAGCCTTCACTTTGAGTTCCTATGGACATTGTTTCCTCATTTTTTCTCATAATTCCATTAAATATAACAAAACTAAATTCCTGACAAACTAAGAAGCATGTCTTAGAAGCTTTCATCAAGATCTCTAGATTAAAAAAACTAAGCAATATTACTAGAATTACCCCTCCCAACAAGTGAGAATAAATATTGTCCCCAAAACATCACCTTATAGATCTCACTAGATGAATTCCTATGTCCAAACATATCTCAGAATAGTCCCAAAGAAATCCAACAAATAACTCAACAAGTACATGGCCTCTCATGAGAGCACATAAATATATAAATATTCAATATATATCCATTAAGTGGTCTCAACAAATGTCCTATAATACTACAAAAGAACATAGAAAGTATGACTCTTCATGGGAGAAAAATTTCTTGAGGACATATAATCAAGCTTACCGGAAATTTTAATGCTGAGAAAGCTTAAGAATTAATCACTTGGGTCATAGACTAAATCAATAACAAGCTGATCAAACCGGAGGAGTTTGTTCCATATATGCATCGGGCTTGATGAAGCCGATGCCACACAAAAGTATAACTATATATTAATGAACCACATAAATTTAAGTATGATGTTTTCAAGGCCTCAAAGTTGTCACCCGATTTCCCTATTAAGGTTGTAGAATTGAGTTTCTCTATATTTATTTCTTCAACAACACAATTATTCAGGAGTGCCTATGGATTATCTTTAAAAACAATAGTTGAATATCACATTTCCATTCTCTATCATAAATTAATGACAACATAAGTTAAGTTATTCAAGGAAACATCCAAGTGGGCATGGTGGACATAAGAAATGCATAATTGAAGTCAACAAAGTTAAGTAAAAAAATTATAACAAGATGATGATATATGCTACATTTTTGTTGTATACTGGTCCTTAGTGTCATGATAATAGAACAATGATGAAGCTTGAAGTAACACTATATAATAAACACTTGTTGTTTGTACCTTGCAATGGTGATTGACTGCCACTTTTGGGTTTTGGTTTAGTGGCGACATTTCCATTTTCAAGGCTTTATGCAATCAATTAGGTCGTATTTGATGACATACCCGAACTATATCTTTGTACAAAAAAATGCTCTAATAAACTTGAGTTCAACTTTTCAATAAACAAGTTAGCTGTGCAATCATACCTAACCACCTTTGGCATGAGAGCTAACTAAAATCCAACTCAACATTGCAATAAATAGGTGAATTGTGCAATGAGAACCAACCACCTTTTGCATGAGTTCTCATGTTGTGTGTGAAAGAAAATTTGTTTGATGGGGACCTTAAGCTCTGATTATTGATGGATAGGTTTCAATGGCTATACCAAACACACTTTGTAAAGTATGAAATTGTAGGTGTCTTGACTCATACAATAAACTAGGAAATGATCACAATAAATATGCACACCTAGTTAGTATCCAAAGTACTAGGCAAGACTACCGGATTCTCTTGGATCACATGGAACATTTTAGTCATATAATTGGCACATGAACCATTAGCTAAAGTAGCAAAATCTGTCATATCCAATGCTTATTGAGAAAAAATAATTTCATACGTAGTATGGCGTCAAAAGATTTCAATCATGATGATAGGAATCTATAGTTTGTCAACAATGTTTTTTCTTGTGACCTTATTGTTTCAATAGATACTTTAGAAAAAATGAAATTTGATTATTTGGGCTTTGACAAGAGCTTGTTTTTGTTGTTTTCAAATTTGTAACATTCAAATGTACAACATAAGACATCGAAGTGTGCTAGAGTTGCTCCAAAAATTCATTAAATTAACATATATACTTTAAAGTGAAGATTGCATGAAAAGGGTGTTCAATTGGAAGTTGCCTTAGGCCCTTTTTTCCCATAAATTTCACTAGGATAACATTAGCCTTGGTTAAATATTTTCCTCTTTTTGTGTCAGAAATATTAATTTGATATATTTTCCATTGAGTCCTTCCACAAAATATTAATGTAAAAAATGAAAATGGAAAAGGAAAAGGACCCTAGTTGGGTATATCACAATGATCTTGACAAGGGACAAATTGTTTTATGCAAAAAATAAGAAGCTATGGAGACATTAGTAGGTTTAAATACCACCTCACTAAAATTATTTGAAATGAAGTGCCTACCAAGTAACTACCGTATTAGATTATTTTTTAAATAAAAAACCCACAATAAAAGAAATTAGAGCCAAGGCAATAATTTCAAATGAAAAGATTAGTTGAACTTTGGTTGTTTTTTCCTTTGGTTTGGAACAAGATAAATATTTTTGAGAAAAGTAGAATACTGAATGTGTAAACTCAATAGGTATTTTAACAAGACACAATATGAGAAAGATAATAAACCTGAGTAGAGAAATAAAAAACAACAATTATAAAAATATGCACCTTCAACTACTACCTTGCATCTAATCCTTAAGGAAAAAGTTGAATCTAAAGGAAAGGGTGTCATGAAGGTATATGCTAGTTAAATTAGTCATTTTAATGGGAAGGTAGATAAATATTTATGTGTCACCTCTCATCGCCTACCTCAATGGCTAGTTCAAGTTTTTCCCCACATAAGACACCCAAAACCCTAATTTGTAGTGCATAGAATAATTCATCTATAGTAGTTGAAGTTGACAATAAGAATGTCTCCTTAGGTGCTACTACTAAGTTGGTCATAAAGGAAATATGAAATATCTAATCTTTTCAATTGTTGGAGGATGTTTATGTGGTCTATCCATCCAGTTTGATTAATGGATCCTTAAAGATATGCAAACTAATCACAACAAAACAAACATTAGGACAAGGAGAATATCATATGGTAATTCCATTGTTGCAAAAAATTAGCACTTCAAAACGAATGAGTGAGAGCTTAGGTAAGAATACATGTATGGATATTTTCATATTGGTGGTAGATTCAAGGATTACAATTGAATTTTCCAATGTGGGTGAATCTTGGTATTCATATTTAGTGTGGAGGGAACCCTAGATGCATCACTTGATGAACATCATATTTGTTGGGTTCTAATATGTATTCATTGAGCAGGAATGTTGGTTCTTATATTTAAACATATAAATCAATTAACAATGGCACAAAACACAGTCACACATAGTACACAAAAATCACCATGGAAACCCCTCTACTAGGGAAAACCACCAAACCAGTGAGCTTAACCGCTCATCTATTAGCAACATTCTTAACCAATGCTTACAACAATTATTTACAAGGTAGCTACAACTCAATCATGAATTGCCTACTCTTGTACAAGTACTTTTCTTTCACTATAATCTAATAATACATAGTCTTTTCCATTACATCATATTTATAGATGCAACACATACACTAGCTCATGGTAGTTGAGTTGATTATATCTAACTGCTCATTAATGACAACCCAAAACTTCCAAACTGAAAACAATTATTTTGTTATAATTGACTTAAGTAAGTCAACCATAATCGATCGCCCATTGAGCCTCTTGTCATCTAAGAGTCCATTGAATTCATTTCTAATTTTGCTCGATGAATTCCTTGTGAACTAGTCATGACTGACTACCAGTCGATTATACTAGTCGACCCATTGACCATACTTTTAGAATTTATTGACTTTAGTTCCAGTCAACTTGCTACTAGTCAACTATCAACTTCGACCATCAATTTACATGTAAAGAATATAACATACCCAACATTCTCCCACTCGTTTTCTTCTTTGCATACGTAGTATATTTAAGACCTTCAGTTAACTTAAGCAGGCCTAACATGCCCATTGATTCTCTACACTAAGTAAACTTTTCAGTGCTCACAAAATAGGTAAATGAGTCTGGAATGTTCTTCACAGTGTCTACCTTTTCCATCAAAACTTTCTTGTTCTCCACCATGTCTCTCACAATGTGATGCCACACATCAATATGATTTGTATTTGAGTGGTATGCATGGATATTTACTAAAAAATTGCACTTTAACTGTCACAATCCAACCTAACAACTTGTTGTTTAAACCCAACCCCTGAACACAATATCTGCAACTAAACCATCTCTTTGCTTGCATGATTGGATACCATGTATTAAACCTGGAATGAATTTTCCAACATGATATATATATTTATTATTGAATGATATTATTTACAAGATTACAATGCGGTTTTATACAAATCAAGGGTCACCATTAAATGGTTTGACCTATTAAGACGACATTAATTAATAACTACTAACTAACTAGGTTTACTAACTATTTAGTTTTATTACAAGTCATCCCTCTCTGGAATAGTTTGTCCACAAAGTATTGGTAAGGATGGGTGGAGCAAACAAAAGTATTCATTCTCCCATGTAGCTTCATCATATGGTAAGTTTCTCCACTTGATAAGGTATTCCCTGACTGATCTGGAGTGAAGTGTTACGGTTTTAATTTCCAATATGCATTCTAGTTCAAACACTATTTTTCCTTCATCATCTAACATAGGAAATTCAATTTGTATGTGAGTGGTTGAGCCCGATTTCTTCTTTAACCATGACACATGGAAGATGTCATGTATTTTTCCTTTATTTGGGATGTCTAGAGCATAGGCCACTTGGCCCACTCGCTTTTGAACTTGATATGGGCCATAGAACTTGGGTGCAAGTTTATAATTTTTGGAATTTTTTAGTGAAGTTTGTTTGTACCGTTGAAGACGAAAAAACACCCAATCACCCACTTCAAATCCTCAATCGGTTCTTTTTGAGTCTACTTGTTGTTTCATGCGGTTTCTTGCTTGTTCAATATAATTCTTCAAAATTCAGATGACCTCATCGGATGTTGCTAGGTAGTCTCGTGCTGCTAGAACTTTGAAATTGTTGATGACATATTCTCTTGTTGTAGGAGGTGGTTACCCATATAAGGCTTCAAAAGGTGACATTTTTGTTGATGTATGATATGTACTATTGTACCACCATCATGCAAGGTGTTGTTATTGCACCCATTGATTTTGTCGGTTGTTCACAAAATTCATCAAGTATCCTTCAAGGCATTTGTTTACTACTTATGTTTGTCCATCTATATGGGGGTGGTACGAGGTACTCATAGTTAGCGAAGTCCCAACTTGGTGGAACAATTCCTTCCAGAATTTGTTGGTAAATTTGGGGTTGCTGGTAAATTTTGTTAATCTGTCAACGAATACAAATATACTATCCTTTCCTTCTGATGTAGGAAGGCCGCTGATAAAATCCATGGATACCTCAGACCATTTTTGGGTTGGAATACGAAGGGGTTGTAGGAGACCAAGAGGATCCACCGTCTCTAACTTCTACCTTTGACACGTATCACATTAAAACCACATATTTTTGGATGTCAATCTTCATTCCCTTCCAAAAGAAGGATTGGTGGATATTGTGGTATGTTTTAAAGAAACCAACATGGCATGTTGTTGGGGAGTCATGGTTCTCTTTTAAGACTTGAGTTTTGAATTTTGATGAACTGGGTAAATATATTCTTTATTTGTACCATAGTATGTATTTTTCCCATCAATATTTGGATTTTGTTGCTTTGTTGTTTTCAACTTTTTCAATTAGCTTCCTTGTCTCTGGGTCTTTCACATATTCACTTTTGGCTTCTAAAATCCATTCAGGAACAACTATGGATATGGAACATAGGGAGACATCACTTTCATGTTTTCTTCATAGGCTGTCTACAACCCTATTCTCTTTTCCCTTTTTATACAAAATGTCAAAATCAAATACTTGGATTTTTCTTACCCATTTTTGTTGTTCGGGAGAGATATTTTTTTGAGTTAGAAAATACTTTAGGCTGTTGTGGTTTGTTTTAACAAAAAATTTTGCCCCAAACAAATATTGATTCCATTTAACAAGGGCATGCATTATTTCCAACATTCCTTGCCGTATGTAGATTTTGTTTGCTCACATGGTTTAAAATTACGGCTTTTGAAGGCAATGGAATGTTTATCTTGCATGAGAAAAACTCCTAATCCTGTCCCTAAAGTGTCACACTCAAGGATGAATGTATTCATAAAAACAAGAGCTGCTAACACTAGCGTGGATGTCATTAGGGGTTTCAACGTCTAATAGTTCTTGTACCAAACATTCAATCTCTGATTTGTTCCTATGAGATTGTCGGTATGACTTTTTTTTCTAATTGGAGCTGATCTTGGCATCAACTCAATGATGTGATCCCTAGAACGTGGGGGTGAGATACCATGAGGAGGTTTTTGGAAGAGGTCACTATGTTCCCCTAGGAGTTTTTCTAATTTACGTGGGTCAATATTTTGTCTTTCGTAAGCTACTCCTTCCATAGCATAGCAGCATAAGACAAAGGCTTAGGCTCCTTTTTTTATCATCTTTTCCATTTTATTGGATGAGACCATTTGGGAACGGGGGAAATTAATACTGTAAAGCTTATATTTACTCCCATTTTCATAGAACTTTATAAATTGTTCTTGTAAGTTTAATCCGACTGTCCCCAACGTTTCCAACCATTGTGCACCTAAAGCAATGTCAACCCCTCTGATTGCCATAGCATACATTGACGATCTTAGCTTGTAGTCCTTTATAGCTAGTTCTACTTTATGACATTTTCCGTCACACGGTGTGGTCTTATTTCCTGGTATTGATACTTGGAAACTAGCGGTAGGGTAGATGAATATGTTTAACTATTTTGCTACCCTTGAGTCTATGAAGTTGTGTGTACTCCCACTATCGATCAACACCGTCACTTTAGTGTTTTTGATATGGCCAAACAATTTGAGGGTTTGGGGTTACAAGATACCTATCATTGCAACCACTAAGAGGTTTGGTGTGATGTTAGCCTCCTCCTTGCCAGTCTCATTGCCATCTAATTCTATGTCGGAGGCACGGGGGCGTCACCTAGGGACCAATATGATATCACGTCCGTTCATATTGGGGGGGTTAAAATTAAAAAATTAAAAGTTAATATATTGGTGGTATATTAGGGGNGAGTGGTCGGAGGAAGGTGCGTCGCTTGATTCTTCATCATTATCATCACTCGTATTTATTTTTTCGCACAAGAATAGATTCTTATTTTTGCACTTATGCCCTGGGCGCCAATTAGGGGAATTACACCTACAACATGGATTACCATCATTTTTTCCATTGGATCTTAGGTGGGGTGGTATATAAACCCACAAGATGTTGTGTTTTTTGCTTCTCTTCAATTAATTTTTCTTTTTGACAGGTTTGTTCCACGTCTTTGATGTCTAATAATTTTATCTCGTTTTGAATACTCTGTTTCAGCCCACCGATTGCAATTTGTAGGAGTTGTTCTTCAGTTATATCTTGGACACGAGTGGCCAAGACTAATAGATTGCTAAAATATTCGTCAACGGTTCCATCTTGTTGTAAACGAGTGATCTTGTTGTAGAGTTTAGTTTCTTCCATATCTTGAAATCTTTTAAAGAAATTTTTATTGAAAGTGTCCCAGTCTCTAACTAGTCTTCCTCCCTTCATTGTCGAGTCCCATCATAAGAACCTGTCACAAGCGGTTTTATCCATGCACATTGCTGCAACATTCAATTTGTCGTCATCACCATAGATATTGTACATTTCAAAATATTTTTTGATTTTGCTAATCCATCGAACCCCATCTTGATTATTTTCTCCTTTAGCTTGGTCCTGTATGTGAGCTATTGCCTCCTTTAGCTTGGTCTCTTAGTGAGAGAATTTCGAGTTTAGGTCAGAAATGTCATATTTTTACTCAAGCTTTTCCAATATCTTTTGAAATGGACTATCTTCTGATTTTATCGACACATCTTTGTTCTTTAAAGAGTTTCTCTCAATATTTATGGTATTCATCTTGTTTAATTTTGGATTTTAACTATTAAAATATTAATTGTAATAATAATAATAATAATTTATTAATAATAATAATAATTTTATTACAAAATTTTAATACTTTGTAAGGTTTTTAAATGATTATAATAATTATTATTAATCTTATAATAATAATATTATAATTTTTTTTGAAAATGGAAGGCAATGGGATTGTGGTCTGCACGAAGGGAATGGTGGTCTATGCAAGGCGTGAAGAGAATGGTGTAGAGAGAGGGTGTGGTCGGAGATGAAATGGAGAGGGGAGGATGTATAAGATGAAGAGTGCAGTTGGTTGGAAACGATAATAGGGTTAGCGATGGAGCATCACGGGTTGGAACATGGGGACTGTCATAAGAGCACACGAGGGAGCTGGGGGGCGTGAAGAAGCGGGAAGATGGAGCTCATGGTCTAAGGTGAACATGGTGGAGATGACTGGGATCAACGTGGAGGGTGATTTGAGGGTGAGGGCTCGCAGAATAGAGTGGAGAGGGTGTGCTGTAGAATGGTGGACAGAGGGGTGCGGAAGCTGGTAGGTAAGCAACGCAAGACAACATAGAAGCATGTGGAGGTGGAGGGAAATGCAAAAATGAATGGAGATAGAAAAATACTCACGGAGGAGAAATAGTGGGTTAGCGAGCGAGATCTTAGAGGAGAAAATGTTGGGAACACGGCTCTCATACCAATTGGGAATGAATTTTCCAACAAGATATATATTTATTATTGAATGATATTATTTGCAAGAGTACAATGCGGTTTTATACAAATCAAGGGTCACTATTAAATGGCGTGACTTATCAAGCCGACATTAATTAATAACTACAAACTAACTAGTTTTACTAACTATTTAGTTTTATTACACAACCCCAGTAGTAGATAATGCAATGACCAATTGACTCCTACTCATCCAATTGACCTCTCCACGAAATAACTTGAAAACATATGCACTAGTCGAGAGTCTACGGTCGATATCTCTAGCCCAATCATGGTTGACCAAACCATGTACATACAGTTTCTTTTCAATTTCATGTTTTCTTTGGTAGCATATTGCATAATCCATTGTGCCACACAAATACCTTAAAACTTTCTTACTATGGTCTAGTGCTCATTTCTAGGTGTTGACATGTATATGCTCAATAATCCCAATGCATGGGAAATATCACGCCGGGAACATACCGTTGCATACATTAGACTACCTACAACACTAGCATATGGAACTTGTGCCATGTACTCTATTTATTCCTTTATCTTAGGAAACTATTCAACATATAATATAACTCCTAGAGGAATAGGGACCTTGACCAGTTTAGACTCCTGCATGTTAAAACAATTCTAAACTATCTCAATATATTTACTATAAATTAACCAAAGCCTTCTATATGATCGATCTCTCTTTATTTAAATTGGAAGAATCAAATGAGCTACACCAAGATCCTTCATGCCAAACTTGGAGGACAACTACACTTTCACCTCCTTGATTAGATCCATGTTATTTCCGATTAACAACATCTCATTGACACAAAAAACTACATGTATAAAGTGATAATTGACTTTCTTTTCATACACACAATGATCAACCTAACTTCTCACAAACCACACCTATTGGATATACATATCAAACTTCTAGTACCACATCCTGGATGATTTCTTTAAACCCTAGAGAGGCTTCTTGAGCTTGCAAACCAACTCATCCTCTCCTTTTCACAGTGAATCTTTCAGGATGCTTTATATAAACTTATTCTTCCAGATCACCATGGATAAATGTTGTATTTATGTCTATCTGTTCTATATCAATATCAAATGGTGCAACTAAAGACATTAGTACCCTTAGCGAAATTAACTTTGCAACATGAGAAAAAATCTCACCAAAGTCGACTCCCTCGACTTGGGAATATGCTTTTGCTACGAGTTAAGCCTTGTACTTCTTGACCTGTCTGGTTGTGTTCAATTTTATCTTAAATACCCACTTACTGCCAACAACTTTTCTTCCATTTGGTAACATGAACAAATCCCATGTTTTATTTTTTCTCAAATACTATTCCTTGTTCCATGGCCCTTTTCTCGAGTTTACTCTCTATCGAGTCAATCGCTTCCTCTACCAACTTGGGATCATTTTTAATGGTAGATAACGTAAAAAATCAAAGTGAAAGTATGGTGGAATATACCTTTTGGGTTCTTGTTTTGCTCATCCATACTTCCTGATAGTCAGATTCCATTGTTCCACCTATTCATCAGAATCAGTCGACTCGTCTGAATACAGATTTTTGTCATTCATTTCAAACTCTTTCTTTTTTATTTCCTTTTCTCTTTTGAGCTCTTCAATCCTAGAAGTACCTTATAATTTTTTGAATATCACATATTTTCTATAAATTTCCTTTCTTGTGACCAGATTCCATAGTTTATACCCCTTCACTCCATCCTTATACCCGATGAAGATGCATTTATAAGACGTGTTGTTGAGTTTTCTTCTTTTCTCCTTCAAGAAATTCACAAAAGCATCACACCCAAAGAATATTTGATTTGCAAGAGAGGGATTCTTACAAAACCATGCTTCATATGGAGTCTTGTTGACTAGAGTCATTGACAAAGATCTATTCACCAGGTAACTTGTTGTGTTGACTACTTCCACCCATAATTATTCTGTTGTGCTTACACCACTGAGCATGCTCCTGGATTTCTTCATCAACATTCTATTCATTCTTTTAGCAAATCTGTTTTGTTGAGGCATGTATGGATTTTTGTTTTGTCAAGCTATACCATGCTATCACTATAACTAGTTGAACACCTTACAATATAATTATCCTCTGTTGTCAGTTCTCAACACGTTGATCATTTTGATGGCTCTTGGAGGAGCAAGTCCGTAAAGTCAACTTGAACGATAGCTGACTTAGTCGATCAGTCGACTAAGTCAGTCGGCTGACTAAACTAAAGATTAGGTTGGCCACCTAAGGTCGCGTCGGTTCACCGAACTGACAGGTAGTTATTTTGTAACTGTTTGAAAATCATATATATTAGGCTGTTGAGCCAGATGAGAACTCAGTTCAGTTCTCTGTATTGTATGTACACATTCATGTTAATATAATCTGTTAATTCATCTACTTGTTCTTGTCTCTTGTCTTTGTTATGTATGTATGTTTTAGTTTGTATTATTGGTAACCTTATGTGATCTGTGAGATTACAATATTGGTTCCGTTGCTGGTAGTACATGTCTGAGATGTATGCAAACAGATGATATCACAACAGGAGATTAAGGACTGGTGGGAACGTAAAATTGCAAATTATTTGCAGAATTATGCACGAAGAAACAGATTAACGACCGCACAAGCAAAAGCGAGATTCTTTATAGAAACCCATTAGAAGTTTGTAGAATCAGTGCCCCAAATTCTAAAGAAACTCATGGATGAAAAAGTCGGAAGGGACTAAAGATCAACAGTTGCTAGAAAAACTGATTCGTGGGGGAAGAACAAACTTGTCGAAGTGGTTCGAAAAAATCGTCGACGACTTCTGTGAGGAGCAAGTAGTAGAAGACAGAACTTCAGTGGAAACCGTCAAGAAGAAATTTTACATAGACCTCACCAAGTAATTTCTTTGTTCCTTACCGACCTTGCTGTTTAAGTTCCTGATCGAGAAGGGAGTGGGTCATATTGTCGAACCTCGTCCATCACTTCACGGACTTCCATTAAACTCTAACTAGGTAGAAAAACAAAAGAGGTGGGAAAATTCATTGCAGAAAGGGAGTGGGAATACTTCCTAAGCAAGTAGACCGAACTATCCAGGCTTTCTAAAGCATCGGGTAGGCTATGGGGGGGTAGCTAGTCATATGTCGGGATAAAGTGGAGTGGATTCTAGTCGACTAGAAGCAGATACCAATCACCAGTAATGAGAATTCGACCAAAAGGGAAATCAAGGAGATAGTATCACACAAAGGTATGTCAGATGTTCAGAAAATAGAGAGGGAAGAGAGACAATAAAGGAGGGAAGAAAGAAGAGAAAGAGCCTTAGCGCTGCATAGAGGAATAAGTACTAGGGCGACCGACCAGGAAAGAAATCCGCTAGAGTCGGGTCATGACCAACAAGAAGAAGGCGTGGAAGAAGAGGTGTCCCCTATGGAAGAAGAATTGTGGATAGAGCAGCCAAAAGCTCTCCAATTAAGAGCTCCCCAAGAAGGAACAACTCTATCTCCGTTGAATCTGCATACCCGGATACAAACTATTGTCGAAGAGGACCTCCGACTAGGACCTGGTGACTTTGGTATATGGAGCCGACTAGACGACGAGACATACAATTGAAGACACCTCATTATACGTCGACCAAAAGAAGGAAATTGGGTTACCTTTCAAGTGGTACCCTCCAACTGAAGTATCCACTTACTTTTACCGACACATGAAGGAGAACTGCCCCTACCAAATACAGCTTTGGAGGACACAGAACATTTAGAACTGCAGACAGGTAACTGCAGTTGGACATCAACAGATTAAGTCGAAATCAACCAACTGCTGGTCGAAGATGAAACGACAAAAACAACCGATGGAGACGAAAGTTCCATCGACGATAGTTCTGCAGTGAGGAATAAGCGAATAACCCCACCACCCCCACCGCCACCTCCTAAAAGAAGCGACAGTGATTTCGACATGGGTCACGGGTCAGCACAAATTCCTCTATATGAGGGGGATGAGGACCCCAGATGACACTGGTTCATCTATGAGTCGACTTGGGAGGCTAACCAAGTTATGGACGAAGACATGCAGATGGCACGGTTCGTCGGTGCCTTGAGGAAAAGGGAATTAACTTGGTATATGACATTTTCTGAAAGACAACCTCGAGCAACCAAAGATGAGATCAAAGCACAATTTCTATCATTTTCAAAAAACTCCAGATGCAAAACATTTGGTAGCAAAAAAATTAAAAACAACATCGCAGAAGCCAGGAGAAACTGTCCGCGATTATGATAAGCGATGGAAATACCTTCTTAGCCAATTGGACTATGTTATAGATGAACAATTATTAATCCAGTGGTTTCTTGCAGGTTTATCTCAGAAAATCCGCCGACACATAAGTCTGGAAATATTCAAGTCTTACGAAGATGCGCTTACAAAATCTCTCCAAGTGGAAATGGACGAGGACATACCAGCATACTCCACTGATCATAGACTAGAAGAACAGCTTGAGATCATGTAGAAGTCTCTAAAAGAATTAAACCTCAAAGGTCAGGATATCTGGTGCACAAAGTGCTCGACGACCGAATATTCAAAAGACAACTGTCGACAGGAAACCAGCTGACAAGACGTTCGATTCGTATAGACAAAATGTTTTTGAGACATTTTCCAAGAGCATGGAGACCACTCGACAAAATATTTCCCATTCAACATAAAGAACGGCAAGGCATCTTGGTGTGCAATCTGCGAAACTAAAAATCATAACATAGCCGACTGCCATCTGAACCTGAAGAACCGATAGAATTATCATGCAGTCTACCAGACCACTACAGTTGCACAAAATAATGAGCAAAACAACTTACCAAACGATCAGAACAATCATAGATATGAAGGTCGAAGATACGAGCGCCGGTATGATAATCGACGTGGAGGCTACGGAGGTCGAGGTCGATTCTCTGGAAATCGAGACAACCGACTACGTCGAACCATCCAATGCTTTACATGTTATAAGGAGGGACATCGGTATGCAGACTATCCATACAAGGACAGAACTGACCTCAAATTTTGTACTCATTGTGGAGTAGGGGATCACTCACTAGAGGATTGCCCTACCATGCTGGAAAAAATAAATAAAAAGAAAAATGTTAATGTCTTGTCGTGTGTACAAAAAAATGATGTACTAAATACAAATAATTTGCATATTGTGACCTGACAAGGGACAAAAACAGGAAGTGATAACCCAAGAATCAGCAAAATAAAAGAGAAAAATGTCTACCCTGATCCACTTAAAGAAAAACAAACATATAAAGAGGCAACAAATGTATTCAAATAATTTGCACGACAGGAAGAGGCTAATGACAATCGACATAACACAATAAAAGAATTAATACAGCTCATACAAAAAGACAACTCAGTATCCCAGTTCATCGATTTGCTATATGAAATAAAACACAACAACATCGGAAAACAAACAAAGAATATATGCAGTTTAAATAAAAAATATAAAAGTGATGCCGACCCACTTGTCCACCTGGAAATTGAAGGATACCATGTCCGACAAGTAGTGCTCGACTTTGGATCACAAGTAAACATCATGACTCATGACACTTGGGAACAAATGGGCAGACCTTGACTATATGAGTTAGGTATATACCTCAAATTAGTCGGCCAGGGCCTAATTGAACCTATTGGAGTCTGGAAAAACGTTGATACAACTATAAAAGGAATCTCGACCAAAGTCGACTTCGAAATCATTGACCCTAAGGAAGGATCCAGTTCCTTCCCAGTGTTAGTCGGTCGACCTTGGGGTAGAAAGATGAAAGCATCGATATCCTTGGACAAAGAGAGAATCAAATTAAAAGGAAATGGACAAAAGGTCATTGTACCTATTCATCCATCCCAAGGAGAACCATGGATAGAACCTATCGACGAAGAACTTGATATCCGACAACTCTACTATATACAGAATAACAAAGATTACATAGAACCTAACACATATGGTGACCTCTACTTAGGAAACCAAGAATCAGTTAGTAATAATTCAGATGCGGAATTATATGATTGGGAAGTCGAGAACTACGAAACACAAGAAAGAGGGTGTTGGACTATTCAAAAAGTACAGAAAAATCCCACCCAACAATGCTTCATAGTGTCCATTGTCCCAAAAATCTTTGAGAAGAAAATTAAGGAATACCCTACTTTAAAACCTACCAATGTAAATACTACACAAATACCAATATACAAGGAAAGAGAATCATTGGTCATGCATGTAGAACAAGTTTCCAAAATATTGGTGAACATGGCTGACTTCAAAGCCTAGTAGAAGCTTTTATAGGACAAGCTGCTAGATGATGGGATACCCATCAAACAAGATTGCAGACCTGGACAACAACTTCAACTTACTTTGTAGAAAGATTTGGAGAACAGAAGTTAACCAAACAGGCTCAGATACCTATATTCATCCAAGGACAGAATCCAGAAGATCATATTAAGACATGTGAAAAAGAATGGAGAAGACTTGGATACAAGGATGAATGAACATGGCCACACCTGTTTCCATCAACCCTCACCGACTTACCAAACAAATAGTATAAAATGGAAGAAACTAGGGGTGAAACATTCTTATGGCATGAACTCGGAGAAAATTTCATTAAATATTTCAACTTTATCCCACAAAATGAAAAGATGGTCGAAACAGCAAAATAGATTAAAGAATTTATACAACCGACAAAAAATAAACCCTTAAAAGATAACCGACAGACAAGGAACTGTAACAATATACAAACCGGGACAATACCACAGTCGACAAGACTACAGTTAGAAAATGAAAATAAAGAAGGGAAAAGCTTTAGATGGAAATCAAACCATGTCGAAACGACCAAACCTATTCGTACAGTCCTTAAAGTTGAAACAACCGACAAGGAGGAGACCGACCGAATGTCTATTGTCGACTTCCCTGCCACATTCTCCCCGTTTAAATAAGGAATCCGACCAATCAATGAAGCCAAAGCACCAAAATGGCTAGATGCTAAAGTCAAAACTAGAGAATTCGACATCTCAAATGATGACCGACCAAAAATGGCAAAGATTGGTGACTACTGGAGTGAAGAGAAAACCACAGAGATAGTGAACTTATTAAAAGAGTTCCGAGATGTATTTGCTAGAGATTATAAAGACCTCAAAGGCTTAGTCCACGAAATGGGAGAAATGAAGATCGACACTAAACCTGATGTTTGACCTGTGAAGAAAATGCCATATAATCTAGCTCACAAATACAAAGAGATAGTCAAAAATGAAATTGATAAAATACTTGCAGCAGGCATCATCTACCCTATTGACCAATCAGAATGGGCAAGTCCAATGGTTGTACAACCTAAGAAACATGATCCGACAAAACTAAGAATTTGTGTCGACTTCAGAGAACTAAATAAAGTGACACTGACAGACCCATTTCCAACTCCTTATGCAGATGAAATCTTAAATGAGGTTGCATTACATGAATGCTACTCATTTACAGATGGATTCTCAGGTTATAACCAAGTGCCAATAGCTAAAGAGGATCAGAAAAAAAACAACATTTGCATGTGAATTTGGCTCATTTGCTTACAAGGTTATTTCTTTTGGATTAAAAAATGCACCTGCAGTGTTTTCTAGAATTGTTGTCAAAACATTTCAAGAATATATTTACAAAACCATGGCAATATACTTTGATGATTGGACCATATACTCCATGTTAAAAGATCATTGCAAGTGGCTAAGACTTATGTTGGAAAGATGTCGACAAATCCAGTTAGCCCTAAATATCAAGAAGTGTATATTTGTCACCCCTATAGGGATATTGCTAGGACATATTATCTATAAGGAAGGTATTAAGGTTGACTTTGCAAAAATCTAAATTATCCTCGACCTAAAGCCACCAGTAAACCCAAAACAAGTCAGGGTGTTACTTGGCCACACAGGCTATTACAGAAAATTCATAAGATATTATTCATATATGACCTATCCACTTGAAGAACTATTAAGGGAAGATAAAGAGTTCAACTGGACAGAAGAGTGCCATATATCATTTGAAAAATTAAAAAGAACACTAGTCGAAGCACCAATCCTAAGGTTTCCAAACTGGTAGATCAAATTTCATGTTCATATTGATGCATCAGGCCTAGAAATAGGAGAAATCTTAACTCAACCATGAGATGATGGAATGGATTATCCTATAGTTTACAGTAGTCGAAAATTAAACAAAGCTGAAAGAAATTATTCGACAACATAAAGAGAAGCATTAGGAATGGTCTTTGCACTACAAAAATATTGACATTATCTTCTAGCTAACCCATTTATATTCTATACTGACCATCAGGCACTTAAGTACCTCCTCAATAAACCTCTACACCATGGAAGGATTTGTCGATGGCTACTTCTATTTCAAGAATTCGAATTTGAAGTTGTTTTCAGACCAGGTAAGTTAAATGTCAGTCCCGACCATTTATCCCGAATCGACATAGGAGAGAAGTCGATAGGAGTCGAAGATGACTTACCTGATGCACATCTATTTTAGATAGAAGCTGTCCCAGCAGAATTAAAGGAAATAGCCCAGTTCTTAGAAGATGGACAAGCACCAGAAGGAACGAGTACAAAGAAGAAACAAATCCTAGCTATGAAAGCTGCACCATACAGTCTTATAAATGGATTCCTTTACAAGATGGGACTATATGACATCCTCAGAAGGTGTGTACTGAAACATGAAAGAGACAACATTATGCATGAAGCACATTATGTACCTACAGGAGGACATTTCCAAGCAAACACAACTGTAAAGAAAATCCAACAGTCAGGGTTATGGTGGCCGACACTTCACAGAGATTGCAAAAATTTTGTAAGTCAATGTGACAGATGTCAACGACTAGGTCGACCCCTGCCTAGCACAGAAATGCCTTTGATATCAGTAAACCCAATCTTGACATTTGAAATTTGGGCCATAGACTTCATAGGACCATTTCCTATACCAACAAAATGGACAGGCACGAGGTAGATCATAACTGCAGTTGAATATGTAACCAATGGGCAGAGGCAGAACCAGTTGACACATGTTCTAGTGAGATAGCTTCTAAGTTTATCTATGAGAATATCATCACCATATTTAGATGTCCACTAACCCTAATTAGTGACCAGGGAACACACTTTATCAATAGAACTATCAAAACCCTAACCGATCAGTTCCAAATCGACCACCGTTGGAGTACAACATACCATCCTCAGTCGAATGGAGCAACTGAAGCATTTAATAAAACATTAACAAAAGGATTAATGAAAATATGTAATGCTGATAAGGACGACTGGGATGAGAAAATACCTACAGTATTATGGGCATACAGAACAACATATAAATGCTCGACTGACCAAACCCCCTTTCGACTAGTCTATGGACAAGAAGCAGTAGTTCCACTACACTTCCGACAACAGACACCTATTATTGCAGAGATCCTACATGTCGATGTTGAACAAGAAAGAAAGGACTGAATACTACAACTGAGTAAACTAGAAGAACACCGACTATTCGCGATGCAACATCAAGAAATTCAGAAACAACAACAAAAATCATGGCACGATAGAAACATCAAAAACAAAAACTTGTCGGTGGGAGATCTTGCTTTACTATACAATAGTCGGGTAAAAGGTAAACCTAAAAAGCTACATACATAATGGATGGGAACCTTTGTTGTCGAAGAGATACATACCAACGGATCAGTCCGACTAAGAACGTTACAAGCAATAGTATTTCGGAAACTGGTTAATGGAGCTCGACTAAAACGCTACAAAAAAAAAATCATATAAGGACCATAATGGTTAAACAAATACTATAAAAATCTAAAAATACAAAAAACAAAATAATACCGCACATGCAAAAAACTATGATAGGAAATCACCACTTCGACAACCGACATCATGCCATCTACCATTTTCATAACCGACATCGACCGACGACCTCGAGATTCCCATCGTGCATTCATGACCTCGAGCATCGAAAGCAATTTGCCATTAACGCACACTCAAGTGTTCCAGCAGGAACATCACGTCTGCCAGTAATACACTCATCGACAAAAACATCCATAGCGTCCCCTATAAATACTAGACCGTCGAAGGATCATTCACCGCAATTAATACAGAGAGAGCATCAGAGCATCTAGACGACTGAAAGCCGAGAATACCTTAGTGAAATTGACCACCAAACCGACAAGATGGCACCCAAATAGACTAGAGCCTCAGCCAAAGCCAAGGAATTACAAACTGTAGAAACACCTTTAGTCCAAAGGTTAAAGAATATTAAGAATGCTAAGGTGCAGGAAGGCTCATGGAAAAAACTATGGACCGATATGCAAGAATGGGATTAAGTCGACACGAAGCCTACTCAAGCTGTAGAGAAAATAAAATACAGTACCATCTTCAACTATGTCAATGCATCGCTCATGGCCAGTTTCGGTGGCACAAAAGAAATAACCATCAATTTTATAATAAGCTGGTACCACAATGACCGATTTTACTTCGACCAACCGGTCGACATCTCTAGGGAAGTCATCTCTAAGCTAACAGGACTTTCAAACAAAGGAGACCCAGTACCCATCGGTATCAAAGAGGGACTGGTCGAAGAACTAACCGGGTCGGCTTCGTGAAAAAACTTGAAGGGTTTGATGATTAGTCAAATCACAGCCCAAACGCCATAGATTGTGGCCAAAATAATAGCCATCACACTCACCCTGGCAGTTCAAGGCAGCGACCTCAAATTAGACATGTTAGAGGCTGTCGACACCACTGCGACAAATGGAAAGATACACAGATGGGCTGGATATGTTGCCGACATGGTCAAGACCATCTGTGAAAGATTCCAAGAGACGGGAGGAATCATCAGGTTCCCATCCCTCATACTATGGATAGTCATGTACCATATTTTCCCTGAAGGAAACCAAATTCTTCAAGAACCAACAAGGTTCCACATGTGGAGATTCAAACCATTCTCCCAGAAAGGAACCTTGAAGGAACTTGAAGACGGAAAAGTGTTGTTGGAGAGTTGGCTCCAACAGCTAAAAGTCTTCATGACTAGATGGAGGGTGCCTCAAAACATACGACGAAGTCTACCGAAAATTTCCCACATCCATCTAGAGCTCGACCATACTTCAGTGTGGTACATGCAGGGCAAAAAATCAAATGCAAAAGCCCTTGAGTATTATCCGTCGGTCGAACAGATCTTTCGGGAACTATCTCGACAAGCTGGGACAAAAATACAAATTCCAGCGAAGGCCAAGGAAATCGACTTCTCAATCGAGGAGCCGTTAATAGACCAGGAGAAAGAATAGCATTACAAGTTGAACCTCTACATCAGTACCTTTGTGTTGGAGGAGACACCTATTGAACACACTGGCCGACTTCAAATAATCATCAAACATCCGACAGCACAGAGGGCAGAACCACAGATAGAAGAAACACATGCAAAGCGGCAGGTAATCACTTCGGCTGCAGAAAGTCTCATCCCAAACTAGGAGCCAAGGGGCGAGACAGAACCAGAAAACCTAGAATATGCTATCACAAAATACATTATAAGAAAATTGTCGAAAGAGATAGCAGCTGCAAGAAAGAAGATAAGAACACAACAACAACAACAAGGAAAAGGTAAGTGCAAGCTTATCATTATAGAATCATCAGACGACGAGGAGGAACTAGGAGCTACGGCCATCAACATAATAGAAGATGCCGCAGCAAATAAAGTGCCGGTGGAAACCCAATTCCAAAGATTTGTCGAGGAAGGAGCACTACCAGGTTGACCAAAGAAAGCCAAGATCACCCACATGTCGATGCCTGAAAACATCATAGATCTTGTGTCTACGCCTCCACCTCCATCCCCGACAAAAGTAACATAGGATCAAATACCAGAGCAAGAGTTGATAAGCCCACTCGACTTGTGCAAAATTGCTATGTCGAAAGCTGTGAAAGAGAAGTTCAACAGGGACAGAGACCTCTAGGATTACATTGAAAAATTTCCTGTGATCTTCACCCAAGTGCAGAAGCTCTCTACAAAATCACCTCTCTTCAAAGTCGTAGGGTACCCACTACCAGTCCTCCAAACTGGCCAAATACCCCACAAACCAAATATATTTGCAACTATCACTTCGACCTTTGAGAAAAATCCAGACAAGGAAGCTGAAGTTGCTGGACATCGAACCTTGACTATTACTCCGACTGTACCAGAACCCCACCTACCAGCCACTGATCGAACCGGAGAAGAAGAAGAAAATATCAAAGACATAAATTGAGAAATCAACCAACTCTTCTCCGACTTGGATTGAACCCCTCAGACTGATAACCCACCACTCATCTACAATTCCACCAACCCAATCACACCTGACCATTCCCCAACCCCATCACCACCTGTTACGGAGAGAAATTCCTATGGCTTGGGGTACCACAAGAGACAGCTAGACTCTAGAAATCAATCTTTCCCAATATGCAATAGAAATAAAAACATCTAACACTAAAGGATCGAACCTCGTACCTTATTCCGAACGGTTGAAGTAGATCCCCGTTGAGTTTTCCAATATTCAGCTTGAATTGTTATAGCACGTTCTCAACAACAAGTAAACAATACAAGCATACTATATTTCATGGTGTTAGATCTATTCTAGCATATATAATCAATAATGTAAAAGCATTTGACATATTCCAATGGATACAATATTCATTCAAAAACACATTACTGGACAAGAAAAGATATTTCTATTAATATGAATCAAAGATTACAAGTGACAACCTCTGATGGCATGTCTGCGAACCGGAGAAACTGAATCCCCCACTTGGGCCTCCACCACCTCAATCCTCCATCACTTCGATAGCAAGCTTACAAGCAAAGGGAAAGCTTGGGAAGAACACAACAGTGCTCCAAGGGACAAAGGGATGCAGACTCAAGTATAGTTCTGGCAACAATGGACTATAGTTTCGATACTCTCAATTCTCTCTTATGTTTTCAATGTCTCAATGGGTTCCTTATATAGCTTTTCAAATGAATACTGAAAGGTCGAATCCGTGCGATCTCAAGGCATATGGAAGGCCAGGAGTCATATGAGTCGGATCCAAGTCAAGGAACGCTCCAAAGGATTTTGGATTATGCACACATCCTGATGTACGCGACTATAGAGGGAATATCCGCGTATGTACGCGGTTATCGGGGAAAAGGCCGCATATATCATTTTTCTAATGTTTTTAGGGATGGTCAATGATACATCAAAAGACAAACAGTGGTCCATAGGGGCTAATGAGTCTACAGCGGGACAGGGGAAGGCCATATAATATGTGATTCACCTAGTGTGGTGAAATCTGCTATAACACCACCACCACCACCCCCCGACTCAGAACCCCTAATCCAAATAGGTGCACCAGAACCAACCCTACCTCAACCATTAGCACCAACTGCATCCACTTCTGCACCCGCTGCATCTAACCAACTAGAGGCAGCAGTCATCCCACCTCCCCAAATAGAGAAACCATCAACCACTACTATACCACAAACCGAAAATCTCGACTCGACTTTTGCAGGTACACAGGTGACGACACAAATAGAAACGGAAAAGCATAAGAAGAAGAAGGAGAAATAGAAAAAGGAGCATCATGGATAGCCATCAAAGGTCCATATCAAATTGAAATATGCAACCTCATTGACTGATACAAAGCTAGGACAACTCCTGAAAACCCTAGCAGTCGAAGCAAAGATAAGGAGCCAGCAGAGACATAAGGAAATCGACAACAAGGACAAAGAACAGGTCGAGTTTCTCAACAAATGTAGAAACCTTGCACAATCAATAATGCCAGGACCAGTAAAGGCTGACACCGACAAACCTCTCGAAATAGCTTATCAGCTATTTGAAAGCATGGTGTCAGCACTCCAAATACAGCTTCAGGAAACAAAGGAGGAGCAGAAAGAAGAAACCGTCTGACTGCTGATGGCGTAGCACACCGCCTTCTATGAAGCCTACAAAGTGTTATAAGATCACATGGAAGAGTCTGTTATCACGGATGAAATACTATGAGACTGACCTGCTTACTATGGGTGAGTCTATCAACAAACCAGGCAAACCCGACAGGAGATCCAAGCGCTTGAGAAGAGGAATCCCACTGATACAGCACTTAGAAGCACAATTGAAGATCAAATAGTGCTGGAGACAACTAAAATGAAGAAACTCGAGCGGGAAGCTCATCAGTGGGTGCACCAACCTATCCCCAACTTGGAAAAAGTTGACATCATCTGCCTGCAGATGAAACAACTTATAGAGACTGCAGAGGAGAAGGACCAGTTTATGGGTCCCGACATGGAGAGAATAGCTGAAATCTCCATTTTAGAGAAGATGTCAATCTTATCAAGTCTGACTACACTCACCATCGACATCCAGAAAATATTGCAAAGTTGGAAGGATTTCCAACATCACGTAGCAGTGATAGCCCCAACAATTGTCGAATTCTGTGTACAAAAAAGACCGACCATCAGACTTCACAGCCCATGAATACCAAGCACATCATAATGACTACTAAGACAGACAGGAAGATTTTTGTACCTCCCTGTTTCTTCGATAATGAAGAAATGTTTTGTTCATGGGGGAGATGTTGGAGGAGCAAGTCAGTAAAGTTGACTTGAATGATAGCCGACTAAGTTGCTCGGCTGACTAAACTAAAGATTAGGTCGACCACCTAAGGTCGTGTCGGTTCACCGAACTAACAGGTAGTTATTTTGTAACTGTTTGTAAATCATATATATTAGGCTGTTGAGCCAAATGATAACTCGGTTCAGTTCTCTGTATTGTATGGACCCATTCATGTTAATATAATTTGTTAATTCATCTACTTGTTCTTATCTCTTGTCTCTGTTATGTATGTATGTTTTAGTCTGTATTATTGGTAACCTTATGTGATCTGTGAGATTACAACAATGGCCTTATGTTCTACAAGATATTTGAATTCTTGAAAATTCTCAAAGACCTTATATTTATTCCTCAGAAAATACAACCATGTTATTATGAAGAATCATATATGAAAGATGTAATAATATTATCCTCCTTATGATGGGACCGATATTGGTCTAAACACATCACTATGTA
Source organism: Pseudotsuga menziesii (assembly GCA_001517045.1). Taxonomy (NCBI): domain Eukaryota; kingdom Viridiplantae; phylum Streptophyta; class Pinopsida; order Pinales; family Pinaceae; genus Pseudotsuga; species Pseudotsuga menziesii. The sequence continues at coordinate 127,910 of LPNX011204960.1, forward strand.
TTAACTCCAGTATTTCCTTGGCCCTAGTAACCCCGAATGAGAAACTTACACAACTTTGTTTACCATAAATGAAATTTTCATATAAGTCTACTTCTTCAAAACAATCATGGAGACCTTTGACCATACCTTTATTATTCATATCACAGATTCCTTTCTCACCAATGTGTCCCATTTTCTAATGCAATATCATGGTTAAGTTGACTATACATGAAGATATATCATTGAATTAAGGAAAGACTATAGTCGCACATCCATTGATGTTTGTTCTTCATGATAGTTTGTGCAATGTTCCAATCCAAACTCCTCTCATAACTTCCATCACTCCTCACACCATCTTGCACATATCTTTATGAAATACATACTGCACAATTTCATTCCCCATCTTACTAACATATTTTAGGTTCCGAACCAAAAATGGGATATGAAACACACCTGAATGAGTTCTTATCCTTCCATATTTTAATAACAATCAAAATTTACCTCGTTTGAGAATCCTAGTCACTGAATCATCTCCTAGAAGAACGTGACCAATGTCGAATTTCTCATATTCATAGAACCATTCTTTGCGTGGTCTCATATGAAATGATGCAATAGAGTCTATAAGCCAAAAATCATGATCTAAATATGTACTTGTTGATGCCATATACACATCCTCTTTTACTTCAATCGAAGGATTACTTCCAATCAACTATGCTTCCTTATATCCTTTTCTCTTCTCGACTTCCGTAGTCTTACAATATCGCTTATAATTCCCATATTTTCTACATTGCCAACATTTTATTGTCTTTGGAACAAGGTATTTAGGTATGGTCTTAGATCTACCCCTTGAATTTCATATTCTACTAAAGGATTTCCCTTTTCCTTTGTCGATTGGTCGACCTCTCATCACTGAGGCGTCCTGGGTCTTACCTTCCATGTTATTTCTTCTCATATCCTTTGACAATAGAGATGCAACCACATCATTGATCAATCTAGTATTATTGTTTCCAATAGCTACGGTCAGGCTATGCCATGAGTCTGGAAAAGAACACAACAAACTGATACATTTCTCCTCCTTTGTGATATTAATTTACATAGACAACAACTTACTAATCATAGTGTTGAATGCATTAGGTGCTTTTTAACTGAGGCACCCTCATTTTCCATAAGATGTTACTTATTCCGAAGAAACAACTTGTTAATAGATATCTTGACTTGTACAAGTTCTCCAATGTTTCCCACAGCTTCTTTGCAATGTCTTATTCCAAGACATTCAACAATACCAAGTCTTCTAAACAAAGTCAAATTGTACTCCTTGCTTTCATATCAATTTTCTACCAATCTTCCTTGGCATACCTATCGGAGTGGTTCCAGGGTCGGCAACAACCCATTGTTCTCATTCCACAAGGAGATCCTCTATTTTAAGCTTCCAAAGCTCAAAATTCAGCCCATTAAACTTTTCAATTTATATCCTCGAGCAATTGACCATTCTCAACTATGAATTATTCATTCTAGAACTCCTATTGAAACTAGGTATTCTCCTGATCCAAGACCAAGACAAACACTTAGCAACAAAGGTCCCCCCTTAAATCCAAATATAACTGTGATACCAACTGTTGCATTCTAATACCAAGCATGCATGATGATTCTTATAGTTGAACATATAAAGTAATTAACAATGGTAGAAAACATAGTAACACATAGTAAACAAAAATTACCCTCGAAACCCATTTACTAGGGAAAACTAGCAAACTAGTGAGCTTAATCACTCATTTATTAGAAACACTCTTAACCAATACTTACAACAAGGATTTACAAGCTCACTACAACTCAAGCACAAATTCACAACTCTTGAATAACAAATTTTCCTTCACCATACTCTAATAATACATAGCCTTTTCCATTAAATCATATTTATAGAAGCAACACATACACTAGCTCATGGTACCCAAGTTAGTTGCAACTAATTGCTCATTAATGAAAATCCATAGCTTCCTAATTGAATATAATTATTCTGCTATAGTCAACTTGTCTTAGTCAACCATAGTAAATCGCCCATTGAGCCTCTCGTCGTCCAAGTGTCTGTTGAATCCATTCCTGCTTTGTGCTCATCGACTTCCCTATCGACTAGTCGTGACCAAGCACTAGTGTACTATTCTAGTCAACCCATCGACCAGACTTCTACCATATGTCGAATTTCTACTTGTTTACTATCAATTTTGATTGTCAATTTACATGCAAAGAATATCTTATATTTTCTGATGTTGGAGCATATTTATGTGGTCCATCCATCCAATTTGATTAATGATTCCTCAAATACATGCAAAATAATCACAACAAAACAAACATTAAGACATGGAGCAAATCATATGGTAATTCCATAAATGCAAAAATTGGAACTTCAAAACCTATGAGTAAGATCTTAGGTAGGAATACATGTATGGATATTTTCATCTGGGTGGTATATTCAAGTATTACAATTGAATTTTCCAATGTGGGCAAGTCTTAGTATTCAAATTTAGCAGGCCCTCTATTTAGTGGGGAGGGCACCCTAGATGCCTCACTCAATGAACACGATTAGTGATTTGGAGGATGATAAATATTTTTTTGGTACATGTTATTACCTACATTTATGATGAATTCAAGTTTAACTCAAGTACAAGAAACCATAACCTACATTACATAGAAGATGTCATCTATATTGGAGCAAGTTGAAGATACAAATGATTACTTAGCGGTCACTATTGATTTGGTTACGAAGACTCTAGGAAATATTTAACAATTGTATAATGTGGATCATGATTGTGATAAATATCAATCCAACATCACTAGTGTTTCCTTATAGGGTAATGAAATATTTATTTTAAATTTATTGTCGCATGCGAGATAGCAAATAATGTAATTGCTCATTATTTATTGGCAATTGGAGCTTCACAACATGTGTGTGATGTCACAAGTGTGGAAACATGCATATGGATTCCAATATAATCTATGGGTGATTCAAGTCACATGACTAAACATGTTAGTACATGTGGTACTTTTTATTCATATACATTGGCTCCCATTCTTAATGGTATAATAGTATTTGTAGGAGTAATGGAATAGTTTTTAGTTAATAGTGTTAAAGTAATAAGAGAGATATTATATGTTAAATTGGGTAATATGTTTGAGGTTTAAAAAAAAATGTGTCTGCCATATATTTAGGCTATTCTTGAATCAAAACCATGTTTTAGAGATACGCTATTGAAAAACATTGGATCATCAGAAATACTGTAATGGTATGCCTCAATAAATATTCTAATGAAAATACACGTAGAGGTAGTGAGGATTACCAAATGATTTAGCAAGGGGTTCTACGACATAAATATGAAATCAAGTATGTTTCCTACTCTATGTTAACACTAATAGGTGTGTCTAAAACAATCCAAACAAAAAAATGGCTTAATATTTTATGGATTCAAAGTGTGTTATTACAAATGAGAAGATATCACCTGAAGAGGAGAAACATAATCCTAAAATGAACCATAACAATATAGAAATTTCAATAGGTAAGACATGTAGTTTGAATGTTAGTTACCAAAGGATCTCAAGGTAAATAAATATAAGGTGGAAATTTACTTGTTACCTTGGAAAAATCAGTTGGCAGTGAATTACCTAAGTAGGGAGTGAATTTGAGGGTCCATGAGTAACAATGAAACTTGTTGTGGTTGATTTAGAGGAATGTGATTCTACAAATTTTCCATCTAACAACAAATTTGTAGATTCTAACCTATCTCTTGGTCATGGAAAGGAAAAAGAAAATAGTAATATTGTTTCTTGACAAGGGAATGTAGTACTGACCTTGTGAGTGTGTCAAGTATCCAAAACTAGGTTGCATCCATATCAAAGGATAATGGTGTAGAAACAATGTCCATTCATCATTATAAATCTTTCTGACATTTTAAAGTAGAAACCAATATAATTCATGAAGAAGGGGTGATAAAAGATGACTATAAAAATATATGTTCCCATACTTCTTGTAAAGTCCTATATGTTAGTGATGCAACTAAGATGGGTGGCAATAAAAATGAAAAAGAAAAAAAAAGGAATACGTTGAGAAATTTAATGCAACAACTCCAATTTGTGACTTGTATAATGCATGTAACTCTATATAAAAAGGCAGGAAAATGTGAACAATCAAGAAGATTTAATATTAGTTGATGGTGTTGTAAAAAAATAAACCCTATTTGGACAAGTCTAAGAGTCATGAATCAAGACTCAAGAATCTAAGAGAACGAATCATAGAGTAGAACAACGTTTTTGGGACTCCGATTGAGGTGATTCTTGCACAGTTGGAAATTTATCAGAGAGTATAAGAATGTTTTGGGTATGGATCTAGGATCACAAAATTTTGACCCCAAAAACATCGTTTAAGCCCTTAAACAGGCTCCAAAAGGTTTTAGACTCCAAATATGCAAAGTAAGACAAGCCCCTAAAATGGCCCCTACAGGCCATTTCATCCAATTGTTCCACCTAGAACGCATAAAAATATAAGGAAAATTATTGCACTGATATTAGAGAGGTTCTCTACTTCCTAGTATGGAAGAAATGCGTTCCTAACATTCCTAGCATTCCTAACATAATATAAAAATATATAAAAATATAAAATGAAAATCATGTTGGCCTAAACTAAAAACTAAAAAGTCATGTCCTAAACTAAAAATCCATGTATTTTTTGATATATTTATATTATATAATCATTACACAATCAAAAAATATGTTCAATCAACAAAATAATTTCAATCTCTGGAGAATCTTCACATAATTATGTGCAACAAACAAGGGATCAAAATTATTGAGGTGTAATTTTTTTTAAACAAGTAAAAAATATAAGTTAAAAAATTACATCTCAAGAAGTTGGATCCTTCTCGATGCTTAGTAGATATGAGTTTAATATGGATCTATGATGGTGTATTGATCCAATTCCAATAAATTGCTCATAAAATGGATATGTTGGTCATTGGAAAGGCTCATCGGACACCCAAGCCTAGTAATGTTATTCTCAAAAATGAATTTGGATGAAGTATATGTAGAATGCTATTTTTACTTGTTGAGCCTCAACCCATTTGGTAATATAGTTAGTTGTTATAACGGTATATCTAGCACTACAGTGTCGAGCCACAGGATTAATATGTCCAAGAAAGTCCACAACCCACTTTTCAAGTTGTGTAGTGCTTGAATTGGGTGTAAGGGTAGTTCATATCTATGAGAGGGATTACCTATTGGATGATAGACATAATAGGACTTGGATACTCTTTGGAACCTTTGAAAAGAGTTTTCCACCAGAATCCTGCTTGTAATACTTTCTGAGTTGTTCCTTTTCCCCTAACATATCCTCTTTCAACTCCTTGGTGAGATTCCCATAGAATATTTGGTCTTTCATGATCCATTACACATATTTTAATTCCATTAATACATATCTTATAACTAAATTGTAATCAATTAATATTCTGAAACATGAATAACAAGGTGACATTTCTCGCTTGCCAAATAGTCATTAGGCATGGATCAATGGCAAGGAATAATGCAATATCTATTATATAGTCAGGGATAACTTCAATCTTGAATAACTCTACATCTAGCAGCTGATAATATATAGCACCACTTGATTCCCCAGACTCTAATCCAAAAAGACATTCTTACATCATGTTTTCATAGTTTAACCACAAGTCGATATGAAAATTCCTAGAAGAACAATAACCATTGACAAAAGTTTCTTTTCGAGACAATTTTATTTACGAAATATCTCAAGGAAGAATACTTAGTGTAGAATTTCAAGTGGGCACCAAATAAATAGTGGCGAAACTTCTATAGTGCATATACCATATCCAATACTACCCAGTTTTTGGTGGTATAATTATTGCTTAGCTTTTGAAAATTCATGTTGGAAAAAAAAGGATGATCAATGTTGATCTCACCTAGTTGCACAAGGACAAATCCTAACACTATTCTAGAGGCATGCACATGGAATTCTATGATCAAATCAAGAAATATAAGGATCATATTATTCACCATATTTTCCTTTAGAAAAGTAAAGATGCATCACATTCGGGAATCCAAACAATTGTTTCATCCTTCTTTAAAAGATTCTATATGGGCTTAGAGATGGAAGAATAATTGTAGATGATCTTGTGGTAGTATCTTGTTTGGCCCGATGTGGATCTCAACTTTCAAACATTGGTCAGAGTAGATAATTTTACAATCACTATGATCTTTGTAGGATCTACCAAGACACCTTATTTATAAATGACATGTCCTAATAAGTTTCCAAAAGGGAACACAAAAAATGTTTTTATTTAAATGCAATGGGAATTGGAGCTATCAACATTAATAAAAAACGAGTCATAGAAAATAAACGTTGTGTTTTAACAAGTTGTAAATAGTCTAATAGTCGATGTATAATTCCAAAAACTTATGAATGAAGTCCCTAAAAGTAACTATCAAGATCCTAGAGAAAATTGCTTGTGCATTCTTAAGTCCTAAGGGCATGACATTATATGTGAATAAAACTATATCATTGGTTAATGCATCTACTTCTTGTCTTATCAAGCAATTCTTACTTAATAATATCTTGAGAATCCGCTAGTGAAGGAACATAATTCCTTTCCCACAACTTGATCCATCACCTCATTGCTAAACATAGTAGGAAATGGATTGTGGACACTTGTGGAATTTAAACTTCTATAATTAATACATAATCTAATTTCATCAATATCTTGTCTACTTTGAATCACAATAGGACCAACCCACTCAAACTCACCAACCATAAAGATCAATGATGTAGCTAACTTCCTATTAATTTCTTTCTTCACTTTTTCTTTGACTCTTGTCGAGCACCCTAAATGCAGATAAGTTATTATCAACACACAGTGTCATGTCCCTGGTTTCGACCCCGTTTGCATGATGTATATATTGTAATTAATCGTGGTGAGGATATCAAGGCAAAAGCCCCACCATCGATTTGGTTGTGTATGTTTCGGCAATGGGGATAATTGCCGATGGAATGTAGTGCTATCCGGCACATTTTAATGTGGCA
>LPNX011204986.1:0-16059 GCA_001517045.1 Pseudotsuga menziesii
TCATCATCATCCTCATCACCATCATCCTCATCAACATCATCATCCTCATCCTCATCATCATCCTCATCATCAACATCATGAACATCATCATCATCCTCATCATTATCATCACCATCAACATCATGAACATCATCATCCTCATCCTCATCATTCATCATCATTCATCATCACCATCAACATCGTGAACATCATCATCATCATCCTCATCATCATCACCATCAACATCATCATCATCATCCTCATCATCAACATCATGAACATCATGAACATCCTCATCATCCTCATCACCATCAACATCATGAACATCATCCTCATCATCCTCATCATCATCATCACCTTCATCATGGTCATCATCATCATCATCATTCATCATCATCATCATCATCATAAACATCATCATCATTCATCATCATCATCATGAACATCATCATCCTCATAATCATCATCATCATCCTCATCCTCATCTTCATCATCACCTTCATCATCATCATCATCATCACCATCATCAACATGATCATCATCATCACCATCAACATCATGAACATCATCATCATCATCCTCATCATCATCATCACCTTCATCATCCTCATCATCAACATCATCAACATCATCATCATCCTCATCATCATCACCATCATCATCATCATCACCTTCATCATCGTCGTCATCATCATCATCATTCATCATCACCATCAACATAAAAAACATTTAGAATAATTTAAAAATTTACACTTTATTGTAAATATATATTGGAAAAATTTTCCTTTGAAATGTAACTTATAGGTCCATCTCCTTTTTATTATTATTTAATCATTATCAATTATCCATTCATAAAAAATTTTAAACTAAAACAACTTTATTTGGATTAGCTTATTGTTGAGTGGGGTTTTATGATGTAATGGTTGATCCATTTATTATAACATGTTAAGTATAATTTAATTAGAAAATATATAAATAAATAAATATTTATAAATAAATTGAGATTTAAGTTTAAATTTTTATGTAATATAAAAAAAAATGTAGTAAACAAAATAATAAATTTGATTTATTAAACAAAATAAAAAAATTTAGTAAACAAAATAATATATTTTTATGTAATATAAAAAAAAATTTAGTAAACAAAATAATAATATTTGAATTCACTTTCTTGATTGTGAAAATGGGCGGGACTGTGTATTTAAATTTTTTTTATGATTTGAAAATCGTGCACGCGTTTTAGTGAAGCAAAACGCGCGCGCGTTTTAGTGAAGCAAAACGCGCACGCGTTTTAGTGAAGAAAAACGCGCGTGCGTTTTAGTGAAGCAAAACGCGCGCGCGTTTTTGTCTACTATCCTAATTGGCATGCATGTTGGCAGCCTTGGGATTAGGCTTGGCAGGGTCGAGATTGCTTGGGATGATTTCTATTTTATGGATCAAGCGTGATTGACTTCATTCTACCATTGCATCTAAAAGGTCCATCAACTTCTTGCACACACCCTTATGGCCCGCATGCTCAACCCCATAACCCACATGGTCACGTTCTGCTCCAACACCTATTGTGCATCTAGTGGCCCCCTCTCTCCACCCACTGCCTTTCTCAATTGGCATTGTCTTTGTTCTGCCCAGAATGTCGCGTCCCTTGCCTATTGTAGCAGCTCATAGTCGCGTCTTCCCGTCCGCCTCTTTGACCTCTTTCCACATCCCAACATCACTCTTTCTGTTCCTCAGCTCCCGCAACCCCTATTGTCACATCCACTGTGACCCTCATCCGGACTAGCCTTTTTGCTTCTCAATAGGCATGTTGTACGCAGACTCTTATCCCACACTCCCGATATGATCACGATGCACACATCTCCACACTGCAATCACAACAGCCACCGTCAATGGCAAACAATATTTAGCATGCTGCAGAGCATTTAATGCGGCTGCAACAGGATTGATGATCGTTGGATCTTGAGTTGCTCGAGATCCAACGGTCATCAAGCATGTTGTAGCCGCATTAAATGCTTTGTAGCATGCGAAATATTGTTTGCCATCAATGGTGGCTGTTGTGATTGCAGTGTGGAGATGTGTGCATCGAGATCATATCGGCAGTGTGGGATAAGGCTCGAGATCCAACGGTCATCAAGCTTGCTGCAACCGCATTAAATGCTCTGCAACATGCTAAATATTGCTTGCCACCGTTGATACCCAATCCCGCGGCCCAAGGCTCCTTACCAATGCAGCTACTTCCTCTCAACACCAATTCCAATTCCAATTCCAAGCTCGCGGCCCAATGCTCTAGCTAGATGAAATTCAAGCATAGCTTGAAACTTTGGATGCGAAGTTGGAGAATATGCACTGGTGCAACCAAATATATACATTGTGTACTTAAGCATTAACATTTTATAACGTCTAGGGCTTCAATAAGTATACATAGTATTCACCAATGTGTATTATAAATATAATATATAGCTTAACTAGAACTCTCTTTTTTTAAACATGTATTTAGTGGTTATTTTTACTTCCTAATAGAAAAATGGTGCTAATCTTAACTCACTATTTTATTTTCACAAATTTTTGGAAAACTTGTTAAACTTTTTTAATCACTTAAAAAAACCAATATTTATTAAAAAAATGAAATGTTTTTAAAAAAAACTTACAAATTTAAAAATATAAATACAATTAAATTGTATCTTTTAAAATAAACAAAATTATTAAAAGATAAAAAAAACTATACTTTTTAAAATAAACAAAATTATTTTTAAAAACCTATTAAAATAGTAAAAATAATAATTAATTTTCTTTTAAAAAGAACTATATGGCATTTTTGGTCTTTTTTAAAGCATTTTTTGGCTCCTTTTAATAATTTTTTTAAATAGTTGTTTAATTTTTTTAATAAAAATCAAAATTTCAATTAAAATTTAATTTTTAAAAATAAAAATGTAATTTTTAAAAATAAAAATTTCAATCTTTTTAGTAATATTTTAAATAAAAAAATTTTAAAATAAAAATTTCAATCTTTTAAGTAATATTTTAAATAAAAATTTCAATTTCAATTTTTATTATGTTTAAAAAAATTATAATATTTCTTTATATATATATTATTATTTTTTTAAATTATTCATTGAATAAATATGGGCTACTCTAATGGGTTTACATCCAGTTTTGCCTTGTAGGCTTTTTTTTTACATTCTTTATCAAAAAAAATCTTGTCCAAATTTGTTTGTATCTAGTTTTTTCATTTGAACTTACAACAAAAAGCTTCTTCTGAAATCTGCATATATGTGATCATTAGTACTCTCATGTCATTGGGATGGACTGTGTGACCCGTCCCTAGATTGGATGGCTAATGCCATTTTTGACTGAAAATGTGCCTTTGTGTTTAGCCCTCTTTAAATATGTGCAAAGAAAATATGTTCAAAATGAGACTTCGCATTTGAATTTCTTTTAACAAATGTTGTAGATGTGGTGCTCTTATAATGATGTTTCAATTGGCTCATTCCATTACCATTTTGGAATCTCCATAGATATGAAGTCTGTGGATTTGTCTATCTTTGGTTGTTTTTAGGACCACCCAAAGTGTTGTAGATGTGGTGCTCTTACAATGATGTTTTCATTGACCCATTAGATTACCATTTTGGAATCTCCATAAATATGAAGTCTGTGGATTTGTTTTTTTTTTGCTGTTTTTAGGACCACCCAAAGTGCTGCTAGTTCCGCTTTGCTATTTAATGCTGAAGCAGCTTTATATTTGATGGAAAGTTAATGACCCCTCCGGCTCCTCCAAGAGGAGGTTCTCCGTGACTGGCTCTATCAAAAAAAACCCAAAGAATGTTCTTGTTTGTGTCCACAGCTACCATTATTTGTCTCTAGCTAGACCATTGTACCACTTATTTTTTTTCATAAAAGAAATCCTCAAACTTATTGTCTCCATCGCCATTAATCACCATCATTCATCATTACTCGTTATCTTTTCCTTCTTATCCCTTCACCATCCCCAAATCTTCATTTTCCTTCCTCTCCATTAAACTTGTTGTCATTGCCTACATGTAAAGCTTTCTTGCCTTCCTCGCCACATATCCGCTCGTAGTTTGTACCTAGAGTTCACTGCATGGGTTCAAGGATTTCCCTCGGCTCTATATGCCTGCCACTCCTCCCCGCTATGCTATTGAGGGGCTTAAGCTCTTAACCTTGTAAAATTAAGTTGATACTTAATTCATTATAATCATGAGCTATAAGCAAAATTATATTTAAAAATATATATATTATTGAGGAGTTTAAGCTCTTAACCTTATAAAATTAAGTTGATACTTAATTCATTATAATCATGAACTATAAGCAAAATTATATTTTAAAAAAAAAATATTTAAGTTAGGTTCTTTTGTTTTATGTGTAATGCATTTATTATATTATATATAAAAAAATTTAAATGATAATGATGGTTATTAATATTCAGTCATACCAATTTTGATTTATTAAACATTTTTAAAGTTTAAAAAAAATCATAAATCACCATAATTGTGATAGTATAATTGTAATAATTTAAAAAAATTTAAAAATCAATATTATAACAAATATGTTGAAATTGTAATTTAATAAGAGTATAAATATGCTGAAATTGCAATTTAAGAAAAATGTATTGAAACATTCTAAGAAAAAGTTAAACATTTCAGAAAGTTAAACAATTTATTTTATTATGATTAAATTAAATTATTTTATATTATATTTATGATAACATAATTGTAATGAATTAAAAAGTTTAAAAATTCATTGTTATAACAAATATGTTGAAATTGTAATTTAATAAAAATGTATTGAAACAATCTAAAAATAAATAAAATATTTTAAAAAATAAACAATTTATTTTATTATGATTGAATTATTTTATTTTATGTTATCACACAAAATTATAGTTATAGTTGATATTAAAATCTAGCAGAGCATATTTGTTATGCTGTATTTACTGAAGCTAATATTTTCAATCACCGAAGTCTAACAATATTGAAGCTTCCTCTACGTCACATGAATTGCATAATTTCCTGAGCAGTAACTATGAAGGCTATTTATTTTGGGCTTTTAGATTTCATATAATATTTTCAATCACCGAAGTCTAATAATATTGAAGCTTCCTCTACGTCACATGAATTGCATAATTTCCCAATCACTCAGTATGAACATGCAACTATCAAGGCTATCTATTTTGGGCTTTTAGATTTCATAATTCAGGTCAATTTATCTCGTGGGTTTGTAATGGTATAGAATTTGAGTTTATAATTGAATATCAACTTGGTTCAAACTACATAACTTGGTTCAAAATAAATATGGTTATGGTTTTGATTAAACTTTAAGAAAGCTCTTATGTCCTATAATATTTATTTTGTACTTATAATTTTAAGGAAATTAAAATAATCGTTTAAATAAAAAAACATTTGAACTCCACCTAATTAAATTTCATATTGTACTAAGGAAACTTGGTTCATAATTCAATTCCCTTCACTTTTTCCTGTATAATAATCACAATCCTGTATGACAATGACAAGCTCCTAACATTATTAAAACAATGCTGAAAGTATTTATTACTTAATTCGCACTATAACCCTGAGTTGACAACCGACAACCGACCATAAACAAACATTTATTGGATCTTTTGGTTCATATCCACAGTTGACAGCTGACCATAAACAAACGTTTATTGTATCCACATTTGACAACTGACCATAAACAAACATTTATTGGATCTCGTGGTTCAGATCCAAGGTTTGCTTTGTTTTGTTATGGGTTGAGAAGGACTCTGCAATATTACAATAATGGATCAAAGGTTTGCTTTGTTTTCTTATGGGTTGAGAAGGACTCTGCAATATTACAATAATGGATCAATATGGAAATTTATATCATCAGCTAAGTTAAGATTTCGTGTATAACATTTCAAGGCTGCAACCACAAATGTTGTAGTGATAATAGAGAGCTCGTGGAAATTGTAATAAACATAGACTTTGTTCACGTTGGACATCTTTAACAAACATGTACGGTTCAAGCCATTCAATATTATTTATGCATTTTCAATACAATATTATTATCAGCCCCTAGTTGGATAGTGAGTAAAACTAACGATATCAATTGACCCTTACTTCTCTTTTTTTCCCTTGAAGGAATCTACATTCAAACAATGTTTTGTTGTAATTGTAATCTGGATTTCGTCATTGAATCTGATTCAATAAACATTTTTAACAAACATGTACGTTTAAGTCATCCAAGTCAATGCTTGACTTCGCCATTAGGCGGTTGGATAGCTTGAACTTACATATTTTTTAAGCTCAGGTGTGAAGAACGCTAAGTAATGTAAAAGAGACTCAATGTTCATCAGACGCTTCTTTCGCTGTCTCGGCGCTGCCCATGGAACTTGAAAAATGCGCACAGGACCACTCATTTATCACCTTGAGGAACAAGCATCTACAGGAAATGAACTTTTATATTGCACTAGTCCTTTTCCTTCTGTTGAATTCTCTCTGCATTTCCCAACATATGCAGTTATAAATTGGCGATCTCCCACAACCATCCTACATGTTCGCTAATCAAATTGGTTTCGTTTGAAGCGCTATTCGATCACAAAAAATGGCTACTGTGATGAAGAGGCTCCTCCCATGCATTGCTATAATGATGTTTGTTATGTGTTTAATTAGTAACAGTGTGCATGGGCAGCTGAACTCAACGTTTTATAACTCCTCTTGCCCGGCGGCGCTGTCGATAGTGCAAGCAGCAGTGAAACAAGCAGTGGCCAACGAGAAACGTATGGGGGCATCGCTTCTCCGCCTCCACTTTCACGACTGCTTCGTTAATGTGAGTACAAAAATTAAGCTTAATCATTGAAAGATGTTAGCAATGGTGATATATGGTTTAGAGTAAATAAAATTAGTATAATTATTTAATTTATGTTGATAAATATTTATAAGCTAAAGTTAACTGTCACTACTAAATTAAATTAGTTTTTTGTTTTTTATGTACAGTTATAATCAATATTAGGGCTTCTTATAGTTAAATGATCTCTTTGCTCAGTTATTCATTAAATATCAGTTATTTTTTATAATTTTTTTAATAATTAAATTTATTTTAAATCAATCTAAACATTACTTTATGTAATCAATCAGAAGTAGTAGGGAGAATAACACCTGTCTAGATATTAAAAATTTGGTGAAAAACATTAAAAAAAGGTTTTATAATTAAATAATTTGATAAACATGTTTATAAATGCACAATAAGATTTAACTTTTTAAAAAAAATTGTTAATATTAAATTATTAAGAATTAAAAGATATTTTATTAAGATTAAATTATTAAGAGTTAAAACATATTTGGTTGACATTAAATTATGATAATAGTTTAAATTATGATATTTGGTTTTTTTTATTGGATTATACAAAAAATTTATTAGATAGCAAATTTTCATTATTTATTATGGTTTTTATTATTTAAATTGTATTTTTAAGTATATAAATGGATTCAATTTTTTAAATATTTTTATTGGTCTTAAAGTGTATAATTTAGATAATGATGATTAAAGTTCATCAAGACCAGTTTTAGTCTATTTGATGTTAGAAGGATAATACTTGGTTTAGAAGATCATTATAAAGGTTTTTATTGGAGATTTAGTGTGGGTGTAAGCAAGACATTCTAAGATGAAGTGATCACATAGATGGAAAACCCTTTCAAGCCATAGATTTTTAGGAATAGACAATGCCTTATTTAGCTATGGAGTTCTCATCTTCCAAGTTACAATTAATGACCTCCTTATAGTATCTTAATTTTCTCTTAACCACTAAATTTTCCTCGCACCATAATTTCTCTTAAAACTTAGAAGTAATAATATTTTTGACATTATCAATGTTCTGCAAAATGTTGTTTTTATTAATGCCTCAATAGTTTAACCAAGCCATGTTATCTTTACACCAACACCCCTTGAGGCTTATAGTTGGTTTTGACTTGACTTTAAAGCAAGTTTAGGAAGTCTCTCTTTGAGGGTGTTATTTATCTTATGCATGTACATCAAATACCTAGTCATAGAAATGCTCTACATGGAGGAAAGACCCACTTTTATGATAAGAATAGGATAAGGCTTATTGTTTTTAATTTTCAGGTTATAAGTTATAAACGCCCTGTGGAATTGTTCAATCTACCTCCAAAATTTTGTAGAAATGTTGCATCCCCATATTTCACAACCATTTAAGATTGATTGAGAAAAATGTTCCTTCATAAAATTTTGAAAAAAAAATATAAAAAGAACAACTTTTATAAATTTAAAAAAAAAAATATTAGAAAAATATGAAAAAAATCAAAATAGTATTTTAGACTATTTCTTTTATATTTTGGTATGTTAAAATAAAAAATTTAAATAATGCTAATGAATTTGCTCTCTTGTTAAAACTCTTTCTAATTAGCAATAAACTTATTTTTTTAAGACTTATCAAAGAAATTAGCATATCAAATTTTTTAAATAACATTGATAAATCAACTAACCGTGATTGATAGTATGCAGTGATGACTACGCTCACTACCCATATAAATAAAAAATTTGAAATAATAAATCTAAGAGATGCTCAACTGAAAACCAATCAAATGTTTAACAACATTGACAAACATTAATTCAACGAACTCCTTGCAATCCGACTCATGCATTTATCTATTCTGTTTAAATAGATTCAGGTGGTGTAATGTCTTGCAGGGCTGCGATGGGTCAGTGCTGTTGGACGACTCTCCGACTCTAACCGGCGAGAAGACCGCTATTCCCAATAACAATTCAGCGAGGGGCTTCGAGGTGATCGATAGCATAAAGAGCCAAGTCGAGAATGCTTGCAGCGGAATCGTTTCCTGTGCAGACATTCTCGCTATTGCTGCTCGCGATTCCGTTGTTGAAGTAAGTTGTGATGTACTTTTTATTGTTTTTGAGTGATTTCTTAGAGCTGAAACTATGATCTTATTATATCATATGAAGTAATCATAAATATACGTTATAAATTTATTAATTACCAGTTGGGTGGACCTTCATGGACGGTGACGTTGGGGAGGCGAGACTCGACAACAGCAAGTTTAAGCACTGCAAACAATAACATTCCGCCTCCAACATCAAATCTAAGCAGCATCATCACACTATTCCAAGCGCAGGGGCTCTCCACAATGGAAATGGTTAGACTTGTTGGTAATATTATTTCCTTCATACAATACAATGCATGAATGGCCTTGAAAACTTATTATAACTAATCGCTAATGGCTCTTTTAAGGCTGATTGTAGAAAGGTTCATTGCTCCTCTGCCTTGTCTCCTAAAAATTATGCAACATAATATTCTCTTTGCGCAATCTAACCTTGTAACCTTTTGCTACTGACATGTCTGTATAGGACAGGTATAACACATGCTCCTCCCATGCTACTGCAATTAAATGCATAAAAGGATAAGATTATGCACCCAGGGTATCCCTAGTTGATGAATCTGATTAGATCAGTCTGATCGTGATACCCGGGTGTCAAATCCTGTCCCCATAAACAAAAAGAAATGCACCATCCGTGTTGATCACAGAAAATATTTAATTTTTATCCATCAATATGAACCTTGAACCTTGTGGCTCTTGATCATAGAAAATATTTTTTTTTTTAGCCATTAATATGAACCTTTGAACATGGTTGTTTAGTGACAAAAAATAGTTTACATGCAACAGAGTAATAAATGCTAAAGCAACAGCACTGTGAGCAGAGCAGTTGAATCTCAGTAAACAGTGCTTTTGGATCTCAAACAGATTGAGATCCAAGAACCCACAGTGCTGCTGCAGCATTTATTACTGTGATGCATGTAAAATATTATTAACCGTTATTAATAGGCAAAATTAACCAGCCTGCCCTGGTGATATTATTTCCTTCAATCTACAATACAATGCATGAATGGCCTTAGAAAACTTATTATAAATAATGGTTATTCCAGCATTTAATAACTTAATAAAGTATATATACATCTATCTTATCTTAAGATTTGTATACAACTCATCAACCCATTAAATACCCTGTAATCGTATAAAATGCATATACATCTGCAGTTGTCTACTTTTTCTTTTATTTGGGCAGTTTTTTATTCATTGGCCATGAATCTTCACAGAATTTTTAAAACTTATAAAAATATTGCTAAATTTTTCAAAGTGTGAATGTTTGGGGTTTTAGTGTCTATTTTATTTTTGCATTTACAATAATCCAAAAAACAATAGAAAATACAAATAGTCCAAGAAACAATACAAGATTTTGTGAGTTACATTCATCGGATTCCGACTGAAAATAAGCCAGAAAATCTATATCGTCCTCTAGTTAGACAGCTCTCCTGTACATTTGATCATATCAAACTGTGTATATGCACCTCGTCAACTCATTAAATGCCCTGCAGAATGCATATTGATTGCCTTATTTTGATGTTGAACTAACCTGATATGATATATTCAATCCATAGGTGCTCATACTATCGGGCAAGCTCGGTGCGTGAGTTTCAGAGGCCATGCTTACAACGACAGTGACATAGACAGTACGTACTCAACTTCACTGCGTTCAAAGTGTCCTCCCACCAACGGCTCTGGAGACAGCAACCTCTCGCCATTGGATTTCATCACTCCCACCGTCTTTGACAACAATTTGAAAAACAAGAAAGGACTTCTCCACTCCGATCAGGAATTCTTCAACGGAGGCTCCACTGATTCACAGGTGACTGCCTACAGCACCAACCAGAACACTTTTTTCTCCGATTTTGCTGCAGCCATAGTGAAGATGGGGAATATCAAACCTCTGACGGGCAACAGCGGAGAGATTCGAAAGAATTGCAGGAAGCCTAACTGAAAAACTTGTGAACTGGCCGTTGTCTGCCTAAAAGTATAAGTATTAGTGTCTGTAATTTGTAATCGCAAGTATTCGATTATTTTGCGTGGATATGGTAGGTCTCAATGTTGTAGTAGTCTTTGTTCTAATTTTACAGTGAGTCATTATAGTGTCTTTAATTTGTAATCGCAAGTATACCATTAGTTTGCGTGGATAGGGTTAGTCGCATTGTTGTCGTAGTTTTTGTTGGATTTTTTTAATAGAATTTTTTAAGATTGTATTATTAAATAAAGATATTTGGATGTATTAAATTTATTTATTATTAAAAAATGTGATTTAAATATTAAACATTTATAGTTTCAATAAATATGGTAGTGTGATAATAATTGGAAAAAATTTCAATTGTACAATTAGCTTCATTAAACATGTTTTAAATAATTTTAAATTAAAAAAAATTATCAAAACATATTTTTAACATTTTATGGATGTATGTTATTTTTTTTGGTAAGCAAGCATCTAGTGAGTTAGAATTTATAACCTTAGGTAAGGAGTGTTTTAAGAGTACACCATCTACGGCTATTCTACGGCCCCATTGGTTTTTATGGATATACCTTTTACTTTTACACTTTATAGTAAATATTTATACATGTTTTTAATATTTAGATTTACTGAAGTTGTAAAATAAAAATGATTAGTTTTAGCCATTGGTTTTTATGGATGTACCCTTTACTTTTTACACTTTATAGTAAATATTTATACATGTTTTTAATATTTAGATTTACTCAAGTTGTAAAATAAAAATGATTAGTTTTTAGTGATTGAGTGCTTTAATGATGATTTTGATGGAACATCATCAGAAACCACAAAATTAACCACAAATTTTTAAAATAAATCTCCTAATCGTTTCTAAAATTCAAAATTATAGACTAGTACTATTTTAACACACTTGGGATGATCTCCATGGAGCAAAGGCCGTAAGTTAAGTTGGATCCCAAGTAAAATTGATATTATATTTTATTGGTTGAAACTTAGAAACACCATGAGTCTAAGGTCCCTCATATAGACAAATATGTCCTATGGTCAATATGGAATAAACGTTCATGTCGTATAGTCATTTGGGGTATAGTGTGTTACATTAGGAAGAACCTATTCCCACATGTTAGGCTTTATAACAAAGACCCTTACAACCAATTTATTTGGATAGAAATCACAAACATTAATGATGAAAAAACCTACATAGCCATATGTTATTTTGTCCTTATTAATTCCAACTTTTATAGAAAAAACAATTTAGATAATAATAATAATAAAAAAGTGTCCTTATAATGGTTTAGAACGTGATATTTCTAGTTTAAGGAAGGAAGGAAATATCATTTTGATGGGTGACTTCAATGCTCGAACTTCCAGTAACCAAGCTATTCTTTTAAGCAACTATTCCAACCCTAATCCTCTTTGGTTAAATGAAGACTCGGAGCTAGCTAACAGGTATAAAAGAACCTCTAAAGATCTAGGTGAAAATTTATTTAGTTCTGAGCTGGTCAAATTTTGTAGTGCTCAAGATCTTATCATTTGCAACACTCTCACAAAATGGCCAAACTCTAGTCGAATGACTTGTATCCATGGGATTAGCAGTAGTATGGTAGATTATGTTATATCTGATATCCCTCTATACAACAAATTAATAGATTTCAACATCTCCAACGACCATGAACTCGACTCTGATCATGGATATTTCATTATAACTCTCAATATTGCCATGCATAGAGATCCCAGTGAGGAAAACTATCATTTCCAAAAGCACCTAATATTCGATAAAAATAAAGTTGACATTTTTCTCCATAATCTAAAAAATGAATTGGTTCATTTATCTAGTATGGAGAATATAGAAAATCTCTATCATAATTTTTCTACAACCCTCTCATCATCCATTAACAGGATCTCTTTCGAAGTCTCGACTAAAAGGAGTAATAGTAGAACCAACCCTTGGTACGATAGAGAGTGTAAATATGCAAGAAAAGAAATTAAGCAAGCAACTACATATTCAATAAAAATAAACAAGATAAATCACTACAAAACCTTAATTAAAAGATAAAAAGGCATTACCTATGAAAAAGGCAAGAAAATCTCCTACACCTCTCCAAGATGGCTCCTAACAAATTCTAGAGGCAAATTCTAACTCGCAAAACAAAAAAAGTCAATAAAATTGCTTTAAAATATTGGAATTCCTATATTAAAAAGCTTTATGAATCCCCGGATATCAGAGATAACATTCAAACCCTTCTTACAACGAAAGAAGTTTTCTCGTTAGAAGACGTAGATTTCAGGGTTAAACGCTTAGCAAATGGAAAAGCCAAAGACATTGAAGGCTACCAAGCAGAAATCTTAAAAATTGGAGGTCTTGTCCTCATCCCACACATCCACAAACTCTTTAATCTAGTGGTCAAGCAAGGGTTTCCTACACCTTGGACTCAAAGCCTCGTTATTCCTATTTTCAAAAGTGGCTATCAAAATGACCCCTTTAATTATCAGACTAATATGATTAACTGTCTCTTAGCTAAGTTATATGGTATTATCTTAGAAAAGAAGATCAATGAATGACAAGTAATGAAAGGTAAGCGGGCTAAAGGCCAAGCAGGTTTTAGAAGGAATCATTCAACCACGGACCACCTCGTTACGCTTAGGATCATTGCAGAGGAATGTCGTAATAATAAGTCTAGCCTATTTTGTTGCTTTGTGGATTTTAGAAAAGATTTTGATACAGTTCCTAGAAATAACCTGTGGAATAGGCTAGAGGAGCTTAAGGTTTCTTTTGAGTTGAGAGTTTTCGCGATAAGGTTATACGAAAATGTCATTGTCAATTTTAAGAATAATGGGGGGTAGACAACGGATATAAATTGTAATATTGGAGTTGAACAATGTTTCCCCCTCTCCCCTACCTTTTTTGGCATTCACATTAATAAGCTAGAAACGTGTTTAGAAGAAGCAAGTTGTGCCGATACAATCTAAGCTGGGATAGTTATCATCCTCCTACTTTATGCTAATGATATTATTCTTATGGAAAGGCATCCTTCTGATCTCAATAAGCAATTAAGAATTCTTAAATTTTTTTGCTCTAATATTGGTATGATTGTTAACACCGACAAGACAAAAATCATGATTATAAAATCAAAGAAAGACACCTATGCCAATTTTATTTATGATAATAGAAATCTAGAGGAAGGGGGGCGGTTGCACGAAGTTGGTTCCACTTTTTGGTGCCACTTAGGAAATCAAAAACGCACTTCCGAAGTGCAAATCAAGAACGCATATGCGTTATTGATGGTACGTTCGGAATAACCCGAGCCCAAACACAAGGCTAAGGTTCATGGAAATGTATATCGCACTTGCGTGTTGTAATGTTAAATATCGCATATGCGATATGCAACATTTACAAAACGCATATGCGATATATCGCAAGTACGATATGCAACATTTACCAAACGCATATGCGATATATCGCATATGCATTTTTTATTGCCTTGATTATGACTTATATGATACTAAATTTTATTTGTTATGAAGTATGGGAAAATTGTTTCTTCCTTAACAACCCTACTAAGAAAATAATGCCTTCGTGTGAACTAAGTGTGTTGAGAGATCCTTTTTACTCTTAAAGGATTCCATGTGTACAAATTCCTAAATTTTACACAAGTATATTGTTTAAGAATGCGATACTTTGGGAAAAGGAATATAACATATTTTAATGAAAGGACATCCCCTTCTCTTCACTAACAAATAATTTGGTAATAATAATTTGAAAAAGAACACATATGAGAAAGAGATGTTGGCCATAATTAAAGCTATTAATTCTCAATGTTCATAAATGATTAAGTATTTTTTCTATATAAATATTTATGATCATTGTTTGAAGTGTTTCTTGTAGGCATAATCATTCCCAGAGAAATAGAATGGGTTACTAAGATGCTTGGTATGATTATTGTATCATGTATAGAAAACGTAAAGAGAATGTAGTAGTAGATTTTTTTATATGAAAAAAGAGGGAGATAGATTCCTGTACCATCCCATGATTATTGAATAAACTTCCTTTGTCAACTACATAATTTTTTTTATTTGGGAAACTACTTCTTCCACGCCGATTATTCTTTGGGCATGCAGTCACATTGTTCTAATAGTTTACCCACGATCGAAATGAGAAATGGAAAAATATGGATAAATAAAAAAGGAGTGCATTGCATTTTATTGTGAATGTAGAAAGGATATTGAACATTTCCTAAGATATGATAGGGAATTTTATAATTCTAGAAACATTTCTAGAATGCCATTCAAGGCATATCTAACTTTATTGCTCACACACTCACACACCTAACAATGGAGATGTTGCACAAAGAAGGAAAGAGGAATATGGCCCAACCTATATGGAACTAATGAGAATTGAGTTAAATTCCTGTGTGGTTTAGTTAAACAACCACTACTCCCTTCCAATAGATCATAAAGTAGAAGAACTTTGGGCTTCGCAAATGTTGTTGTGAGCAGTATTTGAACGCCAATGTTGTTGTGAGTAGTACTTGAACTACCCAACAAATGTGTTATACTTGATCGGAATGCCAACAACTCTTAGAATGTCTCTCTGATATTTTGGAGTACACCCACAATGTCAATCATAGTAGGTCGTTCTTTAGGGGATTCGTTTACACATAGAAAACCCACACTTGTGAGTTCTCTGAGGCAATTGATATTTTAATCTTCTTTAAGTGTTTGTACCAAAATGAGAGAGGGACTTTAGTAATGTATTTGGTTGTTGATTTATCTGCATCTATTTTCACTCTATTAATATTAAGTGAATCATATGGTTGCATATGTATATGAATTTATTCCATATGAAAATTAATGTGGTTCATGCTCATTCTTAGCTTAATTGTAAGAATAGCCCATGGCTAGGATAAGTTAGGTAGAAATGCATTCTACGTCTTTAAATATATCTACATAATAGGGTCTTAAAATAGAATAAAATCACAAAAAAGCGTACACATCCAAACGACAATTGGGTCCACATACTAGTCAAAAGTGCCATCACAAATGAAAGAGGTTCTAATTGGGACCTCTGATTGGACACTCTATCCTTGTTGATGAAGGGTCATTTTTCCCTGTCAACGCATCTTAATTGGGCCAAAATGTCCACCATATCAAGAGGCATGAGCTTCCCAAATCAAAACTAAGGAGCCTAGAGTGTTGGGTAGGAAAATTTAATTATGCATAAACATC
>LPNX011204986.1:20468-55909 GCA_001517045.1 Pseudotsuga menziesii
CATTCCATAAAGCACATCTCATGACTTACCCTACATTACCCTACCTTGTTCCGTCTCATAAAGCACATGTCTCATGACTTGCATGATTACGCACCAAACCCTAGTTGGACATCTCATACCTTATCTCAAGACCCTAATTCCAGAGCATGCAACTTGGTGACTCATCAACTCATCAACTTATTAACATCATACAAGTCTAACACATGTACAATAACATATATACCCTAATTTACACACATTAACACACACTAACATACTAGATACAATTCTAACATGTACACACAAATACATACTCTAAATTACCCTACGACAAGTTAACATCATACCATAAAGCACATCTCATGACTTACCCTACATTACCCTACCTTGTTCCATCTCATAAAGCACATGTCTCATGAATTGCATGATTATGCACCAAACCCTAGTTGGACATCTCATACCTTGTCTCAAGACCCTAATTCCAGAGCATGCAACTTGGTGACTCATCAACTCATTTTAACTTTTTAACATCATACAATTCTAACACATGTACAATAATATATATACCCTAATTTACACACAGTAACACACACTAACATACTAGATACAATTCTAACATGTACACACACTAACATACTCTACATTACCCTATGACAAGTCAACATCATACCATAAAGCACATCTCATGACTTACCCTACATTACCCTACCTTGTTCCGTCTCATAAAGCACATGTCTCATGACTTGCATAATTACACACCAAACCCTAGTTGGACATCTCATACCTTGTCTCAAGACCCTAATTCCAGACCATGCAACTTGGTGACTCATCAACTCATCAACTTTTTAACATCATACAATTCTAACATGTACAATAACATATATACCCTAATTTACACACAGTAACACACACTAACATACTAGATACAATTTTGACATGTACACAAAATTTAACATACTCTACATTACCCTATGACAAGTTAACATCATACTATAAAGCACATCTCATGACTTACCCTACATTACCCTACCTTGTTCTGTCTCATAAAGCACATCTCATGACTTGCATGATTACGCACCAAACCCTAGTTGGACATCTCATACCTTGTCTCAAGACCCTAATTCCAGACCATGCAACTTGGTGACTCATCAACTGATCAACTTTTTAACATCATACAATTCTAACATGTACAATAACATATATACCCTAATTTACACACAGTAACACACACTAACATACTAGATACAATTCTGACATGTACACACAATTTAACATACTCTACATTACCCTCCGACAAGTTAACATCATACCATAAAGCACATCTCATGACTTACCCTACATTACCCTACCTTGTTCCATCTCATAAAGCACATCTCATGACTTGCATGATTACGCACCAAACCCTAGTTGGACATCTCATACCTTGTCTCAAGACCCTAATTCCAGAGCATGCAACTTGGTGACTCATCAACTCATTAACTTTTTAACATCATACAATTCTAACACATGTACAATAACATATATATACCCTTATTTACACACAGTAACACACACTAACATACTAGGTACAATTCTAACATGTACACACAATAACATACTCTACATTACCTTACGACAAGTCAACATCATACCATAAAGCACATCTCATGACTTTAGTTCCCAAAAACATGCTGAAAATAAATACATACTAAAGAGTAGCAGTATTTGACAATTAAAGGTCTTGTTTAGTTCCCATGCTACAATAATGTTTAGTTCCCAATAATGTTGTTGTGCATGTGCAAGTATTGTTTTATAACCATCGATTCGGTTGGGAATTCAATATTTTCATCATCTGTAACAGGTTCTAGAAGGGTTTGTTTCCCCTCTAAGCAACGTGCCAACCAATAGTCAGAACCCCATTCATTATTTTTTGGGGCAACCACTGCATATATCTGACCTGTGAAAAGAAATAGGTCGAGTTAACAATTTACATTTTGTTAATAAGGTCTTGCATATCTAATTTCTACAAAAATAAAATGATACAAAGGTCAAGTAAAAAATTTACATAGGGGGTCTTTTTCTTATTTAGGTACTACTCATGTACCTGCTTGTATGAGATCCGATATGTGATCATAGTCTCTAGAAATATGTGTCTGATCATCTTCCAAATGGTCTATTTCATTGCCCCCATTGAAATTGGTGCCAAGTGTCACTCGTTCCCATGTATCAACAGTATCAGTATGCTCACAATCAACCCATTCACTGATGCTACAAGAACTGCAAAAGCAAACCTTCAATCTTGTCCAAATTTGTAGGGCCGAGTTGTCTGAGCTTCTAATTGAATGAAACTGTCGAGTTCCATGCACTCTGTTCACCCGAGGTGTTTGTGATCGGTCCACATTTGTAACCTCCCAGAATATTCTTCGCACTAAGTGTTTCCTTGTTGCTTGTTCTCCCATGACAGATGCACACCATTGGACTATAGATGTTGCATCTCGAAGGCGAGCACCTGTAAACTTCATCTCTTCCCTTCAAAGGGAAGTTTTAATGCATGCACCAGCACCATTGTGCTCTCCTTTTCCATGACCAGTTTCAAAGTAGTTCCATACATGTGGCACCTTGTATTTTAGGTGCAACAAACACAACCATTCAAATACACGTGCATTCTTGAACTGTCGAGCACAACCATCTGACCAAATGATATGACGATAAAATGGTATATCCATAGCTATCACGTGGTCATAGAATAATTTAAAGCAATTTTGCACATAATGGATGTCATGGGTCCAGTCGTCACTTATGTAGAAGTGACTTTCTTTCAGTATCACACATTTCTCTTCACTGCTATCTTGCCCATGTCGATACGTGATATGCACCATTATGCTCAATTGCTCTGAGTGATAGTATTGACTTTGAATTTCATTTTGTGTTTGTAGGGTGTAATTTTCAGCAAATTCAACCACTGATAGTATTGTTCCGAGAGGGAAGGTGTCCCGACATATTCTGAATTGCTCATCTTGCCACCGTGCCATATCGACATGTTGAATGTATTGTTGGATCTTTCCACGAAACTCTAGAATAAAATCACATACTTGAACGTGGTACATGAATATTAATATGTCAATAAACCAAATAAAAAAATGTGTGTACACATGAATATTAATTTGTCAATATTCAAGAATTTACCTGTGAAGTCACCAATTTAATCTTCCTGCTTTCTTTCCCATCATTTAGCTGATATGTCTCATACTGATAGTTCTGCTTCTCAACAATTGCATTCCCGAATGCTTGATCTTCACTTTCATGGATACAATCAGACCATAAGGCCCTAGCCCACCACAATTGTTGCAAGAACTGTCTACACATTGTTTTAAGTAATGTGTCTGCCCATCTTTCCTCGGACACATGAGGCTATGGATGAAATTGGCGGTACTGTACTTGATCATTCCTGCACATGGTTAGGATGCAAAAAACGACGTATATGTGCAAATGTATAGTAATATAGGTCAAACTCTATGTGGTATCTACAACAACAAGTGTTCCAGATGGTATTGATTCTAACATACCAAGGCTTGCATTTTTCAAAAGATCTTTTCCCGAGCCTTAGCTCTACATGGGAAACTTTAAACATCTCGAATAGTTGAGTTTGTGTCATGTCAAGATAATGCTTAACATGAGGTTCAGTGTGATGAGAACCCCTACAATGTTTTAACACATCCTTCGTGTTAGAACAAGGCCTAGTGTTATCATGCCAAAACGTTTGCACTAGGCCCTTCACTGCTTCGACTAACTTCATGTCTTTGTGGGGCGGTCTACCGCTAAATGCCCATAATTTTTCCATTTGTCCCTCTACATCAAGGTTGTCTCTTCTTACTGAATATTTTTTAAGAGTCTTTGGATGTAAAGGAACAATTTCTGATGTGCATTTAAGTAAACGACATTGCCTTGTGGATATACATACAATTGATTCAGCCAATACACGAAGAGCCACATTACAGTCTTTTGAACGATTTTTTTTACCAATCGATGTGAATGTAGCAACAAGAGATTTAACAATGTGATTACTTGATTCCATATTCTTCATTGTTGTTATGCCTAAATTTCTTCTAACAGTTGCCATATTTCTAGATTTAAGCAAAGCTAAAAACAGTTGGCATTTACCGGCTTTGGATTTGTTATCAAAATATTGTTTAATTATTTGAGAAGAATGACGAAGGATAGTGCGTTTAGCCACCTTACATTCCATGGAAGTCAATCCGCTCTCGTCCACTTGTATTCGTTTAGGAGTTCTCTTTCGTTTTGATGCAAAATTTCTTGTCGTTTGAAATGCTGGAGTGATGTTTACATCCACTACCGGCTCACAACTTCGATTAGGAGATTGAACCACCAAACATGGTTGTTGCTGAGTCACATTTGCATCGGGAGTAACATAATTATTGAACTGTTCAGAAGATTGACCGTCTACTAATGGATGAATAATATCAACTTCCGTATAACCAGCTTCTTTTAATGTTGCATTATCTTCCTTAGCCTCTAGGTCAGGTATCTCTTGAGGGGGAATGGGAACTATTTGCTCATCTAATGAATGCCGACGATTTCCTGAATCTTCCCTTTTTTTTTCTTTTTTTTTTTCTGCTTCTTCCGGTGTAAGCACCTTCCTTGCTAACTTTCTTCCTCTATTACGTAAATTCCCCATTGAAATCCACCCAAACCTGTACAAAACTATGCAATTATGTAAGTCATGATAAAAATTTGCATTTCCAACAATTCTCTGTGCATGGGTTCAGATGAATTATGTCTTTTGATACGTTAAAGTTGGCCAACACAATGCCACCCTACATTTTCTATAAAACATAAATCGCATTTCCGATATAACGCACCTGCGATATATCGCATATGCAATATTGAATTTTAGTTTTTTTGATGGAGGGAAAGGGTTTTCCATATCCCATATGCGATTTAGTTCTCAATGAAAATGTGTTAAATTTACATTGTGATCTTTTTTTTTTACCTTTTACACCTCGGGATTCTTACCTTTTCCTCTAATTGTTGTATGCTTGTCTTCTTTTTCTTTTAACATCAGATAGATAGATTTGGTGATTTGGGTTGCATAAGAAAAAATATGTACATCCATTTTTCCATCTCCCCATCCTTATCCTTTTATATATATATATTTTAAAATATGATCCATACATTCATGGAAATATACACTTATTGAGTTTTGTATGCATATTATGCATAAACATACATGCACATATACATAATCAAATAGTTATTTTATACAACAATAACTCTAATTATTTGAAGATAAAATAACTTTAATTATTTGAAAATAAAATAACTGGAATCAAAATAAATCTCAAACAAGTCCCTACACATAATTAAAAGGGAACTTTAAGACAAACATCCATGGAATCTATTCGTTTATTGGCTTAAAATAACCTTAATATTTTTGTTTAGTTAAAATAGTAACTGGACATGAAGAACTTTCTTATACTAAGTGGTTGCAAGTCTTATTCTTTGTTTTTGTTTCATTAAAATATTAATTAGATATGAAGAACTTTCTTGAATACTTATTCTTTGTTCAGATCAATAGATTTCATTATCTCAGAAACTAAACATTCAGTTGATGGCAAGATGATGATGATGAGGATGAGGGTGATGGTGATGATGAGGAGGATGATGACTATGATGATGATGATGAGGATGAGGGTGATGGTGACGATGAGGATGAGGGTGATGGTGATGATGATGATGATGAGGATGAGGGTGACGATGAAGATGATGGTGAACAATGATGGTGATTATGGGGAGGATGATGACTATGATGATCTGATGATGAGTATGAGGGTGATGGTGATGATGACGATGAGGGATGATGATGATGATGATGACGACGAGGATGGTGA
Source organism: Pseudotsuga menziesii (assembly GCA_001517045.1). Lineage (NCBI taxonomy): Eukaryota > Viridiplantae > Streptophyta > Pinopsida > Pinales > Pinaceae > Pseudotsuga > Pseudotsuga menziesii. The sequence goes on from LPNX011204986.1 coordinate 26,336, forward strand.
TGATGATGATGATGAGGACGAGGATGGTGATGATGATGAGGATGATGACAATGATGAAGATGATGGTGAACAATGATGGTGATGATGAGGATGATGAGAATGATGATGATGAGGAGGAGGGTGTCGATGAAGACAATGAGGAGGAGGATGATGATGAGGAGAAGGAGGAGGAGGATGAGGGTGATGAGGAGGAGGAGGAGGAGGAGGAGGAGGAGGAGGAGGAGGAGGAGGAGGAGGAGGAGGAGGAGGAGGAGGAGGAGGAGGAGGAGGAGGAGGAGGAGGAGGAGGAGGAGGAGGAGGAGGAGGAGGAGGAGGAGGAGGAGGAGGAGGAGGAGGAGGAGGAGGAGGAGGAGGAGGAGGAGGAGGAGGAGGAGGAGGAGGAGGAGGAGGAGGAGGAGGAGGAGGAGGAGGAGGAGGAGGAGGAGGAGGAGGAGGAGGAGGAGGAGGAGGAGGAGGAGGAGGAGGAGGAGGAGGAGGAGGAGGAGGAGGAGGAGGAGGAGGAGGAGGAGGAGGAGGAGGAGGAGGAGGAGGAGGAGGAGGAGGAGGATGATGAGGGTGATGAAGGTGATGATGATGATGATGATGACAATGATGATGACCATGATGATGATGATGAGGATGAGGGTGATGAACGATGATGATTATGAGGGTGATGAGGATGAGGATTATGTGGGTGATGAGGATGATGATGACCATGATGATGACCATGATGACGATGACCATGATGATGATGATGACCATGATGACCATGATGATGATGATGACCATGGTGACGATGACCATGATGATGATGATGACCATGATGACCATGATGATGATGATGACAATGATGATGATGTTGAGGATGAGGGTGTCGATGAAGATGATGACCAATGATGACAATTATGCATCTAATGATGATGATGATGATGATGATGATGAGGTTGATGAACGTGATGATGATGAGGACGATGATTATGATGATGATGATGATGAGGATGCTGATGATGTTGAGGATGAGGCTATCGATGAAGATGATCTGACCATGATGATGATGATGACCATGATGATGATGATGATGACCATGATGACCATGATGATGATGATGAGGATGAGGGTGATGAACGATGATGATTATTAGGGTGATGAGGATGAGGATTATGAGGGTGATGAGGATGATGATGACCATGATGATGATGATGACCATGATGACCATGATGACAATGACCATGATGAGGGTGATGAATGATGAGGATGAGGATGAGGATGAGGGTGATGAACAATGATGATGAGGATCGAGGTTGATGATGATGAGGATGAGGGTGATGATGAAGATGATGATGAGGATGATGGTGATGAACGTGATGATGATGAGGATGATGATTATGATGATGATGATGATGAGGATGATGATGATGTTGAGGATGACGCTGTCGATGAATATGATCTAACCATGATGATGATGATGACCATGATGATGATGATGATGATGATGATGATGACCATGATGATGATGATGAGGATGAGGGTGATGAACGATGATAAGGATGAGGATGATGATTATGATGATGATGATGATGAGGATGCTGATGATGTTGAGGATGAGGCTGTCGATGAAGATGATCTGACCATAATGATGATGATGACCATGATGATGATGATGATGATGATGATGATGACCATGATGATGATGATGAGGATGAGGGTGATGAACGATGAGGATGAGGATGAGGATGAGGGTGATGAACAATGATGATGAGGATCGAGGTTGATGATGATGAGGATGAGGGTGATGATGAAGATGATGTTGAGGATGATGGTGATGATGAGGAGGATGATCAGTATGATGATGAGGAGGAGGAGGAGGGTGATGATGAGGAGGAGGAGGATGGTGATGATGACCATGATGAAGCTAATGAGGATGAGGGTGATGAGGAGGAGGATGATGATGATGAGGATGAGAATGATGATGAGGATGAGGATGAGGATGATGATGAGGATGATGAGGATGAGGATAAGGATGAGGATGAGAATGAGGGTGATGATGACCATGATGATGATGATGATGATGATGATGATGATGACGGTGATGAACGTGATGATGAGGAGGATGAGGATTATGATGAGGATGAGGATGAGGATGGTGATGAGGTTGAGGATGAGGGTGTCGATGAAGATGATGACCATGATGATGATGACAATGATGATGATGAGGAGGAGGAGGAGGAGGAGGAGGAGGATGAGGGTGATGAACGTGATGATGATGAGGATGAGGATGCTGATGATGTTGAGGATGACAATAATGATGATGATGACCATGATGATGATGACAATGATGATCATGATCATGGTCATGATGATAAGGATGAGGGTGATGAACGATGATGATGAGGATCGAGGTTGATGATGATGAGGATGAGGGTGATGATGATGATGATGAGGATGAGGGTGGCGATGAAGATGATGATGAGGTTGATGGTGATGATGAAGAGGATGATGAATATGATGATGATGATGAGGATCAGGCTGTCAATGAAGATGATGATGATGGTGACGATGAGGGTGATGAACAATGCTGATGAGGGTGACGATGAGGATGAGGATGAGGGTAACGATGAAGATGATGATGAGGATGATGGTGATGAGGAGGATGATGATGAGTATGATGATGATGATGAGGGTGATGATGAGGATGATGATGATGATGGTGATGAGGATGAGGGTGATGATGAAGATGATGATGATGACCATGATGATTATGATTAGGATGAGGATGATGATGATGATGATGAGGAGGATGAGGGTGATGATGATGATGAGGTTGACGATGATGATGATGAGGATGAGGATGAAGATGATGACAATGATGACCATGATGAAGTTGATGAGGATGAGGGTGATGCTGATGATGATGAGGAGGAGGATGAGGATGATGATGAGGAGGAGGAGGATGAGGATGAGGGCATGATGACATCTGATGATGATGATGATGACCATGATGATGCTGATGAGGATGAGGGTGATGATGATGATGATGAAGATGAGGATGAGGGTGATGATGATGATGAGGGTGATGATGATGATGATGATGAAGTTGATGAGGGTGATGGTGATGACGATGATGATGAACAATGTTGATGATGAGGAGGAGGAGGAGGAGGATGACTATATGATGATGATGATGAAGATGAGGATGAGGGTGATGATGATGAGGATGAGGATGAGGGTGGTGATGATGATGAGGATGAGGGTGGTGAAAAATGATGCGTTAGGAAAAAAAAATTAGTTTAAATTTACCTATATAGCACCATTAGAATTTACCTAGTTCAATTATGCTAGCAACATTAAAGAACTTCCATGAAGTAATCTATAGTGGGAACCCACCACCCATACAACCTTGAAGTAGCTAGTGACATTGTGAATCTAGAAGCCATACCACATAAATTAGCTCTGAATGTAATTCTATGTATCGCATATGCGATATAACGCACATGCGATATAGCTTATCCATATCTCATATGCGATATGGATAAGCTATATCGCATATGCATTATTTGAAAATTTAAATAATTGGCGGGATTAAGGTTTGGCATTAGGTTTGGAAACAGCTTCAGAATACCGAACCTATTGGCTAGGACAAATCAACCAGGGCTATTGCTTGTCTTTTAGAACTCTATCATCATGCTCAGATTAGATCCCATGTTTTGATATGACATACATAATATTTTTTATGAAAATGTACGATATTGTAGAGTACGAAATGAATATTCTGAATATATAATTTTTTCCTTCAAAACTATGTTTTATTTATTTATAATTATTTTTCTAAATGACACACATTAATTTTTGAAAATACATACATCGATTGTTTGTTATATAACTTTTGATTTCCATCACCATTTCCCATAAAAACTATATGGTGCACTAGACGAGATCAAGCTCTGTGATGTTATATTAAGAAATCAAGGATTTCATTAATTTTTGCCCCGAAAGTGTTGCACCCGCGCATAAGGTTTTAATTTCAAGCTTTTCTGACTTCAATAATTAATAATAAAAAAATAATTCATGAAAAATTATGAATAAATAGTGTTGCACTAGGCCCATATGTCCTTTATATGTCTGCAATATTTTATCCCAAATGGACATCATTTACCTTATATATTGCTGCACCCGCACAAACATATATGTTAAGATGTGCTGAAAATTTGAAAACCCACTTTCACGGAAACTAATTTTATAATCATTTGCACACATTTTCTCTGCACAAATGCTATATATTATGAAATTTGATTCAATTACCTATCTTTTCTCTTTTTACTTCATCTTCAAATAAGTTAGGGAAGTACCCCTAATTGTCACCTAAAATCAGAGTTTTCCGTTTATTCCAGTATTATGTGGCATCTAAAGTGTCCTTAAAGGAGTCCATGATTGTGCATCAGCCCTTAAGTAGCATAGATCTATCTTAAAAGAAACTACCAATTGTCCAAATAGACCAAATTTCTAAATGTAAATATTTTTTAGTGGAAATGTTGAAAAAATGTATACTAATGTGCCTCTTCTAAGCAAAACAAAAGATGATTGATTATTTGGGGTACAATTGAAAACCCTAGACTGAGTGTAAAACTAAAACATATTTTCATTTATTTAATCCTTAGAAAATTATTGTCTCTATTTTTGAATTTAACAATTTATTCAATCCTTAATACTTATTACTTACATTGAGATAATGCCCATAATTCTACCTGTGTTTTCAATTTAGCCTGTTCCTTACAATGTTGATCAAACTATAGTTTTGTGTCACCTCCCACGACTAAAACCAGCCTAGATCCAAATCCTAGGCTCGCGCTTGATAGCACGAGAGGGATCAATTCTCACGAGGTGCAAACCTCTTCTTGGGTACTGCACTCAAGGAAGTTTACACATTGGGAGATTTGATCCCTCTCGGTGCTTGATAGAGCCTAGGATTTGGAACTAGGCTGGTAATTTTATCAAGAGTTCAAGTTTTGTATGAAGTCCACATTAGCTCCACTCCTAGATGTCAAATGTAGTTCATTTATAACATCACTATGCCATTAAATAGAGTTAGAACATGAGCTAGTGGAGTTATCACACAAGCTATTTTCAATTTTTTTATAATTGTTAATTATGAATTTTGAATGAGGACCATAGAATGAATCTAGAGAATACACTTGTCTCTTTCTCGTCCATAGATGAAAAAAAATAAATGGTATTCCACCCAAAAATTCTAAGATATATACGCCTTCGGGCCTAATTATTAGGAGTTTGGAGGATCTTATTAGGAGTTTTAACGATTTTGTTAGGAGTTGGACTCTTACATGAGTGCACATTAGCTAGAATCCTAGAGGCCAAATGCAGTTGGACTAAGCCTTAAGTGATTAGAGATGAAGTTAAACTAGAATAGTTGTAGAATCATTAGAGTTAAAATCATAGTAGTATCCAATAGTTATAAGCTATTAGCTATCCAATATAAGAGGTTAAGCTAATAGTTCTAGAATCATTGGAGTTAAGCTGATAGTTGTATCTAATAATTGATGGACGTAAGCTTGTATTTGTATCTAATACTCAAATAATTGAAGATTAATTCTAGTTTTTACAATTATCACTAAGTGTACTTATCAAGTGTCAATATGATTTACAATGCAAGTATTTATATTATTTCTAACTAAGTCGACCATTAAGTGCTAATTGGCCCTTCGCTATACAAAAATGGGATTCTCTGTGAATAATTTACTCTCAGTTATAGTGTGTCAGATTTGAAAAGTTTGTTGCCTCTTCATAAATTAGATCCATTCAAGTGGCATATAAAAATGATTTTTTATGATCTAATAATTTGTTGTTTTTTGAGGTGGTGAGGCGATGTGACGGTGTTGTGACTATTTACTGTTGCGGAAGTTATTTTTCTAAACTATGTTTTCCTTTTCAGAATTCCAACAATTGATGTTTCCTCTTCAATGTTTGTTGCATCTAGTGGTGGAGTAATTACAAAATTCCCAACATTCTCCCCCTTAATTACTACACTCAAAAAAAAATTTGTAACACTTGATTTCTATTACAACTTACAAAACTCAATGTTTTTTCTATGAATTTCAAACAAATATTTTCCCAATGGTTTTGTAAATAGATCTACAAATTGATTTCCTCATGTGCAAAATTCCACACTGATTTCATTGTTGTTTATCAGTTCACGGATAAAATGATACCGTGTATCCATATGCTTACTTCTTTTGTGAAAGACGTGATTTCTTGATCGTGCAATAGCTGAGTTATTATCACAAAAAATTGGAGTTGGTCCATTTTGTTCATGTTGTAACTCAGAAAGAGTTCTTCTCATCCATACAGTTTGAAATGCAGTTGTTGTTGCTGTAACATACTCTGCCTCGGTAGAGGATAGTTTCACTATGGGCTGCTTCTTTGATTCCCATGCTACTGATCACGATCCAAAACTAAACAGATGTCCAGATGTGCTCTTTCTGTCATTAGTAGAACCTGCAAAATCACTATGAGTGTATCCAATCAACTTAAAATTTTAATTAGATGTATATTGGATACCAAAATTTGTTGTTCCGACAATATATCTTAGGATTCTCTTTCCATCTTGCCAGTGGGTACTCTTTGGCGATTCCATAAACCTTGAAATCAAACTTACTGCAAACATTATATTAGGTCTTGTTGCAGTTAAGTACATGAGACTTCCAACCAATCTCTTATACATCGTTGGATCAACCGTTGACCTATCATCATCCTTACTGAGTTTTGTGCCAGTTTCTATTGGAGTTACACATGGCTTATAATTTAGCATTCTGAATCTTTTCAGTACATCATTTGCATAATTTAGACTGACATGTAAAAATACCATCTTCATATTGATTTACATCAATAACAAGGTAATATTTCATCATTCCTAAATTAGTCATCTCAAATTCTGTTTTCATGGCTTTCTTGAACTCATATAGAGAAAGATCTCCAGTGAATATCAAATCATCCACATATAAGCAAACAATCAGTATCTTACCTTCGTTTTTGACCTTTGTATACAACATTGGTTCACTTGGACTTCTGTTGAATCCTTCACCATTCAAATATTCATTAATTCTATTGTACCTATGTCAGGGCCATCATGCAAAACAGGTTTATCTTCCCCGTCATCTAACATGACTGTTTCAATGTCTATGTTATTACTCACGGAAGACTTAACAACACTAACCTTAGTCACCATACTCCTCGTAAACTTGCTAGTAACCCTATCCTTCGACTTCTTTCCCATTTGTTTGTAGGTATTGTCATTACGATTCGGCGTCATAGGGGATAGGTTTAAATACTTCCTCCTACACTTGGAACGCATAGGAGTACCAGGACTCTGAATAGGGGTGGGAGCGAAATCATTGCGGCTGCTGGGGCTTACACAATCATCACGGTTTAGCACAGGCTCATGTACAAGTGAAGTCGGGAATTTACGAGGGTGCTGATGCATTACGCACTCCTCTGCACAATTGAATTGACAATGGCAGAATGCCATGAAGCCATTCTGTTCAAGAAAATCGTCCCATGACCGATTTCATTTAGACAACTCTCTCTCCACCAACATCCTAACAAGGCCATGATGAAAAAGACTCCGACCGATGTTCTTCGGTCCCTTCTTAATGGCCGAAGACATCTTGGTCATGCTTTGAACTAAATAATAGGGAAAATTAATAGGAAAGCTGAGAAAAACAGCCATCAATCGAACATGATAGACATAAGCAGAGGAAATACGACCCTCGCAAGTCACATACCTGTGAATAACATCTAAAACCGGTCGCCATTCTTTCTTGAAATATTTCCACAATACACCAGCTCTAAAGGACACATCCTGACTAGGGTTCTTCAACATCTGTCTCCATTCAGTAGCCTTCATCTGCTTGTATTTAAACCAATGTTCTCCTATTAATGGTAAACCCGTAGCTAAAGCAACTGAGTGCTCATCAACTCTAAACTGGAGGTCAGCCACCTTAACCCTGGCATCAACCAGCGACAAAGCAAATAACCTAGTCACCTCAGGGTTTGAGTCTGCAAACTTGCGAATAAATGGTAGCCACCCAACTGCTTCTACCTTAGCTAGGAGCTCAGAATTTTCTTCAAGGAGATTTATGTCATCGAGATCGACCCTAACAACCGGAGCCATTGCAGTGAGCATGAATGCATGCAGTAGCACACAGAGGAGATACCATAGAACGCAACAAGATAGAAAGCTAGAGAGCGATCATTTGGGATGAAAACCAAGCAGAAAACACAAGTAATGAAACCCAATGCTTTCATAAATGAAGTGCGACATGAGTGAACCCAGACAAGAACCTTGTAAACTCGGCATGAGCGAGGGAATGATCACACAGAGAGGTAATCAAAAATAGAAAGTGACGGCGAAGAATCCAGAATAAACTCGTCTTGCCATTATTTATTCGGCCCAATCGTAATAACACCACACAATGCATAGAGTACAGAAGTTCGACAAGCAGGAGGACACGATGCCATGGTCGTACTACAATTAAGTGTCATCACAGAGTTTCATATGTGTGTATTAATAACATATCAGCTCTCGATCGATCAAATCGGATGTGGGGATGATGAAACAGATCAAACCAACCATAATAAATAGACCTTGGGCGTTAACATGTCGACCTTACTGTATAATGATCTTAACCTTCGAAAATGGCGAGCATACGACACGACATAAACCATCAAATCAACCCCAAACCTTACATGCAATAATATAAGTCACGATGGGAGCATATTATAAAGATCAAACTTAAACACTTATGATAAGATCAAGTATGATTCGAAGTTTTAGAGGATAAACTTTGGATAAGGCACCCCTGCATGTAATATTTAGCTTTTCATATTCCAAGACCTTGTCCAATCTACAAAAACATAAATAAACATACCAATTGTTGAATGCTCAAACAAGGCTTATGGTGAGACTATGGTAAAAATCATATGAATCCATTCAAAATAATGATCTAATATAGTAATTTTGTCAACTAGGCATAGTTCACAAAGGTTGAAAAAAACAATTTGAATTTCACCATTTCAGTAGCTAACGGAATTCCATCCTTTCAGTAGCTCTCAATTTTATAAATTGAAAAGAGAGATTCAAATATTTCATCAAGCAAAATTTCATTTTGCTTGATGAAATTTGTTTTTTTTAAGGCTGTTGAGTAGGACCACAACAGATGGCGACTGACTGGGCGGAACAGTTATCTCTGTTTCCTTGACCTGAAACCATGCAATCAAATAAATTAGATTACCCGTGTATATCACTGTAAGAGTCAAATTTTAGCACCTTGAACAGATTCAGAAACTTCATATTCCTAAAGCTTACCAGAAATTTACACTTTAAATTATTTATTTTGATAAAGATCAAGTCTCTCACAAAAATCAGTCCAAATGAAGTAAAATAGTAGGTTGCTTGGTTTTTAAAGAATAAATTCTCAATACCAAAAGCATGTCCCTACTGCCAGCAGGCATCCATAGCCTTGACAGGGTTGCTTCAAAGCCCAAAGAATGCCAGTATCCCATCTGCCAGTTATAGATATACAATTCTGGTTAGGTTGAACTGTTACCACCATTTTTGTTTTATATATATTATTTTTTATTATTTTTTTATCCTTCTGAAGGCCATGGTTCTGGCTTGGTAACCAGGTACTAACCATGTCAATCACTAACCTGCACCACAGTAAATAAACCGGTTCGTAATGAGACCTTTTATCCCTTAGTGTTTTTCCAAGGGCCATTGTCGAGGCTTGGTGACCAGAAACAACAATGTTACCAAATGCAGATCTATGTTCCTGAACAGACTGGTTCGTTATGAGACCCTGTGTCCTTCAGATTATTTCGAGAAATATTCAAATCCAACCATGTCCTAATTGTAGTTATATTTAATCTCCAATGAGATTATCTTGATAGATAGGGAGGCAAGTCTAATTCTCTTTACGAGAGGGAGTGGTGTAAAAGACTTGAATAGATAACCTTGACCACTGCTGCCCTAATCCTTTTGGAAAAATATTTGCAGACACTCATCTTATTAATTTATATTAACATGATTTAATAATTTATGGTAAAATCTTAGAAAGACGGAAAAAAACTGTTCACTGTTCAAAACGTAAAACAGCATGACAATTTTCAGGATAGTAAGATCGTGATGCATGATTTGTAGATCAATCACAGGATTTGATGAAAATTCATCAGCTTGAAGTTTAACAAATTGATCAATCTCAAAAATTATGTAAATAAAATAGTAAATAAATATGAGAAAATATTCAAAGCAAACCAGTAAAATGCACACACTAAAAGAAAATTCCACAAACCGAGAAAACCACACAAGGTATGTACAGGACAATCTGCTAATGGGTATCAGCAGAAATACTTTTTAAGGAGATGACCATTTACCAGAAGGTTCTCGATGTCTCCCTCCAGTGTCTACAACCTAAATGTGTTAGGACCAAGTTTTTCTATAATGATAAACGGTCCCAGCCACAGGCATTGGAACTTAGTATGTTTTCCTCTGTCTTCGTGCTCCTTGTCCCATTTCAAAACTAGGTCACCTACTTCCAGATCCCTACTAGCTGATTTTCTATGATCAAACCAACATTTCACTGTCTTCTGGTGTTGGTCAAATTTATTTATGGCCAACTCTCTTTCTTCCTCTAGCTTAAGCAAGGTATTAATTCTATGTTCCATGGCAGAACATACTATTTCCTGCACTAACTAGGAGAGCTGTAGAGAGGGTAAAAATAGATGAGGGGTTAAAATAGCTTCCTTACCGTATACCAAGAAAAAAGGAGAGTTGCCTATGGCAGCCTTGGGAGTCACTCTGTCAGCCCACAGGGCATTTGATAAAGCATTGTGCCAATTTCTATGATGATTAACCACCATGCGTTTCATAATTTTGATTAAATTTTTATTGGAAGATTCAGCTAATTCGTTACCCTGAGGATAATAATTAGCTGAATACTTTAACTTTATGCCCTTTTCCAATGCATATTCTGTTAACTTTACAGAAGAAAAATAAGTTGCATTGTCAAAAATCAAAGATTCAGGAACACCAAACCTGGTGACAATAAAAGAGTCAAGGAATGATATCACCTGTTCTGAGTTAACCACTCGCAAAGGGATGGATTCAAATCATCTAGTGAATTGGTGGCTATCAAAATGTATTTGTGCTGCTGTGGGGAAGCTGGTGTAATTGGACCAACAATGTCCAAACCCCATTGTTGAAATGGGACTTCAATAATAATAGGCTGGAGAGGTAAGGTTGCTTTCTTCAATCTGTCGCCTGCTTTTTAACACTCCTGACATTTCCTAGCAAAGGAAAATGCATCTTTGAACAATGTAGGCTAGTAATATCCATCTTTGAGTACTTTATAGGAAGTGGTTTCTCCGCCAAAGTGTCCCCCGGCTGGCCCTGCTTGTAATTGAGACAATACACTATCAGCTTCAGTCCTCTCTAAACAATGAAGGAAAACTCCTTTGAAATTCTTTTTGAAGGGAATGTTATCAATCAGCTAATAAGGACCAGATATTAATCTCAAAGCCCTCTTGCAACGTAAATCTAAATGTTCAGGGGCATTTCCATGCAACAGAAAGAACTTAATGTCATGATACCAAGAATCAGAGGGGGATGAGATTGGAAAAAATTCCCTTTCGAATAGAGAATGTTCATCAAAGAAGTGCAGATCAAATTCAGAGATGTATAAAGATCCAGCTGCCAACTTACAAAGTCCCTGTCCTCTGACAATCTTTAAAGGCTTGATTTCCAGGTCATACTCCTGAAGTGATGTAACCCAATGGGCTCGCTTTTCACCCAGGTCCTTTTGCACCAAAAGATTTTTGACTGCAGAATATGGCACAACAACCTTGGTATGTGACTTCAGTAAATAAGGCCAAAAATGTTTTACTGACTTAAAAACAACAAATGCTTGTTTGTCTATTTCTGGATAATTTAGCTCTGCACCGTTCAAACCGGAACGTGTAAAAGCAATGGGAGCTTCATTGTTTTCCTGATTTTTCTACGTTAAAACAGCGGCATATGAAGAGTCAGAAGCAAAAGTGTACAAAATAAATGGTTTAGAGAAATCTGGGCTTGTTAAGGTAGGACCTTCAGCAATAGCTTTTATTATATCGTGAAAGGATTGATTTTCTTCAGCAGATCATTTGAAATCAGCATCTTTCTTAATCATTTTCTGAAGTGGTCTAACAATCTCAGTGAACCTAGGAATAAACCTGGAGACAAAATTTATCTTCCCTAGAAATGACTGCATGGTTTTCTTTGAGTGAGGCATAGAAATCTGTGATATAGCTTGGGTACGTTCAGGGTCAATATTGATACCTTGTTTTGAAACTACAAAACCCAATAACTTACCTTCTGTAACTGCAAAGATGGATTTCTTGGGATTTAGGGAGATCCCATATTTCCTGCAACGCTCAAAAACCCTCCTAAGATGTGTTAGGTGATCAACTCTGTTTTTTGAAAAGACAGTTATATCGTCAAGGTAAATGACGACAAATTGGTCGATCAGACCTCTAAACACAATATCCATTGCCCTTTGAAAAGTTGCCCCGGTATTAATTAAACCAAATGGCATCTTCCTGTATGCATAAGTTCCCCAAGGAATTCTGAAGGTTGTTTTTAATTGATCTTTTTTGGACACTAACAATTGGTTGTATGCCAAAAATCCATCTAAAAGTGAAAATATTTCAGATCTGGAAACCTGTTGTAAGATCTTCTCCATAGGAGGAACGAGATAATTATCTTTTTCTGAAACCTTGTTTAGATTTCGGAAATCGACACATAACCTAATTTCACCATTTTTATTTCTAACCGAGACGAGATTTTCCACCCACTGCGTATGCCGTACTAGAAAAATTATTCTAGCAGCAAGGAGTTTGTTAAGCTCTTTCTTAATAGCCGGTTCTAGGCTAGGGTGCATTTTTCTCAACTTCTGCTGGAAAGGTTTAGCCTGTTGTTTCATGGGGATGACATGTTGCATTATATTTGAATCAAACATCTTGAGATCGTCATACGTCTAGGAAAAAATGTCTTTAAACTCATTAAAGAGTCGCATGAGGGCTGTTTTTTCTTGGGGAGTACATGTACTTCCCAGATTGGCACATTGAGGATTGTGTTCGGTACCTAAATTTATGACTTCAGATTGCATAGTAGAGCTATTGGTTTTACAGTTCATTGCACCTTTAAATTTATCCTTCAAATCATAGAATTTCTCAAGTTTAATTACAGATCTAGGAAGGGTACTGACCTAATTAAGAGATTCCTCAATTGAACAAGGTTTATGAATAACTGCAAAGTTGTACAGATCTTCATCCTGATTCATTTGATCGATGACTGCGTCTTTGAAAGTGTCCTTCATGGTCAAAAACTCAATTAACTACTCGTCATGGTCAAAGACTCTCCAATTGACAATGTTATCAGGTATGGAAGGTCTGAAAAGTAGTTCAACAGAGAAAGAATCAGCAAGAATCCCTTCAGATGGAATTAACCTTGAAGCAACATTAGCTAACAGATCTGCTTCCTTATTCAAATAACGAGGAATAGAATTTATGTTAAAAGCTTCAAATGATAATAACAAATTCCACACCTCTGTCTGGTAATTTCTTAGATGTCCAGCAATGCAATGTATAGTGTTGCATACCTATCTAACAATAATTTCAGAGTCTCCTAACACTACCAAAGCTTTAGCTCCTAGGTCAATTGCCTTTTTCAGCCCTTGAATAGGGCTTCATATTCATCAATGTTATTGGTGCACTCAAATTCCAACCTGCAAGCAACAAAATACCTTTTTCCGTGGGGATCTATTAACAAGCAACCAGCCCCAATCCCTTCCTTTGACTTAGATCCATCAAAGTATAGAGACCAGAGACCATTATTCAGGTCTAAATGTGTAGTGTTTGGAACTGGAATTTCGTCAAGAACTTGTGTAAAATGGAAGACTTCAGATTGTTTTTCTAAATTCGGGACTGATGAAGTTTCAGCCTCAAGGTTTCTAAAGAAAGAATCAACCATGTAATTTCCCATTATAGTATCAGTAAATAGCACTGGTTCGTTTGAGTCATCCAGTTCAGTGACCATGTGCTTCATATAGCATTCACGATCAATTCTGATTTTGTTTGGGCAACCATTATGAGGTATCCATAAGTGTGACCTATCTCTTGCAAAATATCCCTTCAATTTTTCAGACCAATATCTGCTAAGGAATAAACCATATGCCTCCGGGATATCTGCAACAATTATGTCAATAATAAAATGGACCTGAGGGTTTGAGGCTAACCTTATCATTACTTCATTCAACTTTCCTATTACTTTTACATTAGATTGGTCTAGCTACACAATGCTTGTATCACAGGGCACATGGACTGCATTAAGTTTTTTGTATACTGAATATGGCATGACGTTTTTCGAAGCCCCGGAATCTATCATACAATTGTGCACTTTACAATTGCAGATTTCAAACGTAAGTAGAAAAGGAGGAGTTGAGGAATCTGATTTCTTACCTATGGACGAGGCATTGACTGAAGATTTCATTGGATTGTCTTTGGTACTAGCAGAAGTGTTTTGAGTGGAGGGACTTTTGCCATTTTTACTTAAAGAAACCCCTTGCATCATCTTGTCTCGAATCATAGGCAATTTGAGGAGTTCATAAATAGAATTATTGGCTCTGATTTTCTTTAAATCCTTAAACAGATCATATTCTAAATCAAGAGAGGGTGCAGACTTAGTATTTGAAGATTGGTTTTTTGTTTTGATAGTTGAACTGTCATCTGTATATTTTGAGGAAGGTTCCCATGAGGGTTGATCTTTCTTGCTTCTAGTATTATATTGATGCTGATTGACATTCACAACAACCACATCTTCATCGTCGGTCAATTTCGTGGTATCCCAGAAGTGACTGATAACTTGAGGAGGTTTATCTTCAAGGTTATTATCTGTGCCTTGGGTATCTTCAGAATTTTGTCCAGAAGATTGGGTTTCATTTTCAGCTGACGTTTCTAGGCCTAAGACTAATAATTTCAGGAATCTATTAATTTCTTCTATATTGTTAGCCTCGGATGGTGGAATCTGTGTAGCAGCTGTCTTTTGGAATGGTCTTCTAAAAGGCTATCTAGGTGGTTCTTTATTCGAAGTACTCTCAGAAGTGCCTTTCTTCAGATCTATGATTTCATTGGACAGTTTCTTTATGACTCTTTGGAGGCTGTCTAAATCTAGTGCACCTTGTCCCTTCTTATCAGGATTCATGGTTTTGGAAGGACTCTCACTCTTTTTGCAAGAAGAAGATGCAGAATCAGTGTCAACCCTAGGGTTCGTCTTAATAGCATACATGTCCTTCTCGACCTTGATGGCTTCATCAAAGGTTTTAGTGAGAGTGGGTTTAACCGCTCTCCTGACAAACATAGCCATAGACAAAGGTAGGGCTGAAGTATAAAATTCAATAGTGATATCTTCAGCAGGCCTTGAGGTGGCAGGGATTATGTTTCTAAGATTCAAGAACCACTGGTTAAAATCTTTATCCTTCTCCTTGGTTTCCATACGGATCCTAGACAATTCTAACACCAACACAGCAGGAGTCTTATCGTCTCCAAACTTGTTCTGCATGAAAGCCAACTCAAATTCATTCCAGTTAGTAATAGAACCAGTTGTAAGTGAAAAATACCAAGTCGAAGCTTTGCCCTCAAATGTGTAAGGGAAAATTCGACAGACTACATCTTCGTGCTCAACATCCAAAAGCCGAACTGCTGGCATAAATTTTTTAACATGATCTTCTGCAGGCTCTTTCAGCTCGGAATTGAACTTGGGCAACAATCTCTCGGGATGCTTTGGCAAAGGATGTTGATCACATGGAACAGCTTCTGCATCCTGAGCTAACCATGGCATATTGGCATTAGGGTTCAGGTTTAAACCTGCCATGTTCCTTGGTGATGGAGGTGGTGTAGGCGGTGCTTGAAAAATGTGAGGAGGTGAACGAGGCAGTGATGGTGGTTGACCTGACCCTCCTGAAGCAGGTGGTTCTGAAGAAGATGAAGGTTGATTGGTGCCTATTAGAGACTTTTGTAATTGACGATCAAGGAAGACACCTAAAGGTTGATCCTATTCTTCAGGTGCAGACTCAGTATGGTGAGTGTGGGGACGTCTTATCTAGGGAAGAGGTAATTCGGTGGGTTGGATCCTGATGAGATTTGAATAAGCTCTGGTTAAAATTCAGCGAGATTCATTAATGGCATGTTCAAACTGGTCAAGTTCTTCAGGTGGATGGGCACCACTAGAGTTGAACTGTGAGATAAGACTTCGAACAGTATCGATCAGTGGGCTCTCACCTAATTGTGACGACTGGAAAGTTTGTGGTTGAGATGATGACTATAATCCACTCGATCGAGAAGGTGGTGTGAATTGAGGAGTAGATGGGTGATTAGTATTGTAAAAAGGATTGTTTTCATCAGCCATTCGCTTTAAGCTGTCCCTCCTTATAGCGCCATTGTTGACGAGGCCAAAATTGGCACGATAGTCAACGAAGAGACAACCCGATCCAAAAGTTTTCAAATATGCTCTCAGTCGTTAGGTAGCTGTCTCTAACAGGATTAAGGCCCCATTTCCTTCCCTAAATTACTCCCAACTACAGGAAAAGACTCAAAAGAAAAACTAAAGCTACTGTTTATTAACTAAATCTATAGTACACCTATGAATATGCACATCATACTGTTAAATATAATTACTGAATTAGTTGATATATTCCACAAAAAATAATTGGAAATTAATCTAGTTAAACAATTAATCTATGAATACAAGAATAAATAATAAAGGAAATATTAACAGATTCGATCAATTTACATAAATTACACTATAAACACATGTACATTAATAACAAAGATTGAAAGATAATTTAGTAAAGTATAAATGTAAAGATCTGGTTCAATAGGTGTTTCTATAAAATAAATAAAAAATATCACTAATATATCCTAACTATTCTATCCTGATTAGGAGCATAGAAATATTAACCCTGGAATCACCTTGCAAATAAAGCTACTGTGCAGATAATCCTGAACACATCAGAAGAAATTCTGAGATTTAAACAAGACAACACACTGAACTTAGTAAATCACATACATTATGATGATAACATCAAGTCCATTACATGACATAAATTTGCAAATGATACCAACATAAATCGACAGTTAAATATGATGCTTTTGCACATTTCATTAAAGAAATATAACAAAACATAAATAAGGCGAAAAGAAATAACAAGATCAAACAATATTATAACACATTTCCATAGTATAAATATTGCAAATATATTTATAGATATCACCAGTCAAAAAGTGCTGCAACTGCTAACAAGAAATTGTCTTAAGCCACATGAAATGATTAAAGTTATCCTGTCTGGCACCTTTTCCCAACCATCGACCCCCTTTACAGTAAACCATGTCTCCTTTAAATACATTTAATCCCACATGGAGATATTTCTAGAAAACAGGAAATTACATCATCATAATCCTAACCGATTTCATTCAAAATAGAAAAATGACAAATGAAATTGTCATTTTCTATATACGTTATAATATCCCAAAAATTAAAAAGATTCGACCTATGACACTAACTCATAAAATGATGAAAGACACTAGTAACTTAGCGACGCCTGTGGACTGCATATCCATCATTGAAAATGATTTGAACCAATTTGTTCACGATTCTCCGGGGATCATCCTGAAAACGAGTGATCACCAAAATCATGGAAAAACGCTTTAACCAAATCATCTGCAACACTACACAGTAAAAAACAATTAACACATACGCAAGAATAAACAAACTAAATTACATAATCCATCAATCAATTAAAAACAATACCTGAAACAAAAATAACTTAATTATCAGTTGTTGCTTTTAATTACAAACTTCAAACCTGAAAAAAATTCCTAAACATATGTATAATAGTGAGTGTGCACAAAATACTATGATTTAATAGGAGCATTAAACACCTGTATATTCACACCAGTCACCGGATTCTGTCAATGACCGTTAAACTGCATCAAAGAAACCTGAGCATTCAGCTCACGGACCTTTTCCTCATTTTTCTGATTCTCATGTTGCAGTTTCATCACTCTTCAAATTAACTTGTTCTTATGTTTCTTCAGACGCAGCATACATTTATCATCTGAATCGGATTTCTCTTTCATCCTTATATTCTCATCTTTCATAGCATCACGATGTGCTACCATCTCTGCTACTTCTTCCTCCATTCTATGTATTTTATCGAGTAAACCATTTACAAATAATAGGTGGATCGCTTCACTAATTCGATAAAAACCAGGTAAATTCACTTCAACAAACTTGCCCTTAATTGGAGGATCAACAACAGGGTCAACCTGAGAATTTGTATCAGAGATATGAGGACTGTTATCTGCATGGTGAATGATAGGCTCAGTACCTATGTTAGGGCCATCATGCGAAATAGGTTTATCTTCCTCGTCATCTAACACGACTATTTTAATGTCTATGTTATTACTCACAGAAGACTTAACAACACTAACCTTAGTCACCATATTCCTTGTAAACCTACCAGTAACCCTATCCTTCGACTTCTTGCCCATCTGTTTGCAGGTATTGTCATTACGATTCGGCGTCACAGGGGATAGGTTTAAAGACTTCCTCCTAAGCTTGGAACACATAGGAGTACCAGGACTCTGAATAGGGGTGGGAGAATTTAGGAGTCTACTGATGCATTACGCACTCCTCTGCATAATCGAATTGAAAATGGGAGCATGCCATGAAGCCATTATGTTCAAGAAAATAATCCCATGACCGATTTTGTTTAGACAACTCTCTCTCCACCAACATCCTAACAAGGCCATGATGAAAAAGACTCTCACCGATGTTCTTCGGTCCCTTCTTTAAGGCCGAAGACATCTTGGTCAAGCTCTGAACTAAATAATAGGGAAAATTAATAGGAAAGCCGAGAAAAATAGCCATTAATCGAAGATGATAAACATAAGCAGAGGAAATACGACCCTTGTAGGTCACATACCTGTGAATAACGTCTAAAACCGGTCGCCATTCTTTCTTGAAATATTTCTGTGATACACCAGCTCTAAAGGACACATCCTGACTAGGGTTCTTCAACTTCTGTCTCCATTCAGTAGCCTTCATCTACTTGTATTTAAACCAACATTCTCCTATTAATGGTAAAATCATAGCTAAAGCAACTGAGCGCTCATCGACTCTAAACTGGAGGTCGGCCACCTTAACCCTGGCATCAACCAGCGATAAAGCAAATAACCTAGTCACCTCAAGGTTTGAGTCTGCAAACTTGCGAAAAAATGACAGCCACACAACTGCTTCTACCTTAGCTAGGAGCTCAGGATTTTCATCAAGGAGCTTCGTGTCATTAGGCTCGACCCTAACAACCAGAGCCATGGCAGCGAGCGCGAATGCACGCAGTAGCACACGGAGGAGATACCATAGAACGCAACAAGACAGAAAGCTGGAGAGCGAGCATTCAGGATGAAAACAAAGCAGAAAACACAAGCAATGAAACCCAACGCTTTCATAAACGAAGTGCAACATGAGTGAACCCAGACAAGAACCCTATAAACTCGGCATGAGTAGGGGAATGATCACATAGAGAGGTAATAAAAAATAGAAAGTGACGGCAAAGACTCCATACTAAACTTGTCTTGCCATTATTTATTCGGCCCAATCATAATAACACCACACAATGCATAGAGTACAAACGTTTGACAAGCAGGAGGACACGATGCCATGGTCGTACTACAATTAAGTGTCATCACAGATTTTCATACGTGTGTAATAATAACATATCATCTCTCGATCAAGCAAATCGGATGTGGGGATGATGACACAAATCAAACCGACCATAATAAATGGACCTTGGGAGTTAACATGTCGACCTTTCTATATAATGATCTTAACCTTCGAAAATGGCGAGCATACAACACGACATAAACCATCAAATCAACCCCAAACCTTACATGCAAGAATATAAGTCACGATGGGAGCATATTATAAAGATCAAACTTAAACACTTATGATAAGATCAAGTATGATTCGAAGTTTTAGAGGATAAACCTTGGATAAGGCACCCTTGCATGTAATATTTAGCTTTTCATATTCTAGGACCTTGTCCAATTCGCAAAAACATAAATAAACATACCAATTGTCGAATGCTCAAACAAGGCTTATGGTGAGACTATGGTAAAAAGAATATGAATCCATTCAAAATAATGATCTAATATAGTAATTTTGTCAACTAGCCATAGTTCACAAAGGTTGAAAAAAAACAATTTGAATTTCACCATTTCAGTAGCTAACGGAATTCCATCATTTCAGTAGCTCTCAATTTTATAAATTGAAAAGAGAGATTCAAATATTTCATC
This sequence comes from Pseudotsuga menziesii, assembly GCA_001517045.1. Taxonomy (NCBI): domain Eukaryota; kingdom Viridiplantae; phylum Streptophyta; class Pinopsida; order Pinales; family Pinaceae; genus Pseudotsuga; species Pseudotsuga menziesii. The sequence continues at coordinate 46,769 of LPNX011204986.1, forward strand.
AAGCAAAATTTCATTTTGCTTGATGAAATTTTTTTTTTATAAGGCTGTTGAGTAGGACCACAACATGCTCCTAAGAAATTCCTCTAGATAAACGTTGTCATAGTGCATGGTTTTAATATGGAATAGAAAAAGAATGGTTTTCCCAAAACTCTATCACCTTCTCTCTGATTCCCTGTACTATCCTCCCTTGATAGAGTGACGTACAAATAAGGCACCACAAGAAACTTTATATTTATCATCCATCTGGACACTGTATTTAGTATATTTGATTAATGTTCTTTTTGAAACATTGAGGAATGATGCCATTGTTGCTACCATTCAATTCCTTGAGGTGCTTGGTGCAACAATAACCATTGTAATTTCTCCATGAGCAACTCAGATAACATAATTCTTGATTCTCCAAACAAATATAATACAGTTCTTACATTTTCTATTTCATTCCCGCGTGTCTTTTTGTTTTAGCATATTTTAAACCTAACAACTTTGTGGAACATTTCAATTGTTTGTGTTTTATAAACCCATGTAGGATTTCAGCTTATGTCATCATTGAATGGTGTTCAAAATATGACTTGATTGTGTTACTGGCATGATCTTTTACTGTTCGACTAGGGATCGGGTTTTCAATCTCTTCTGATACAAGAACAACTTCATAATCCTCTAGATAATTACCACCCCTTCCAACCCCACTACAACTCCCAATTATACTTGAAATGTCAGAGGAAAAAGTGTCTTGTGATGGTTGATTAAGATCATGAGGGGTCATAGGTTCATGTCATTCTTAATCATAGTGATGTCATAGATGACCATGATCTAAGAAAAATTCATGTGAAAGGAATTTCAATTAGAAAGTCACTATGAAAGGAGGTTTATTTTAAAGCTCCAAATTGAAGTGTTTTTAAATGTGAAAGGCACGGATGCAACTCCAAAATGTATTTTTTCCATCATCATAATATTGAAATTTGATTGTCATTGTAGGATTGCATGGCATTAATGTTATAGCATTAGCATTATTATATTATTCTGGTACTAACTCATGCATAACATACGGACACTCATTACTCTTTAATTTTTATGTTCCTAGATTTGATTATTGAATAGATTATAATTGATTATTATGGTATTATAATGAAAAATATATAACTTATCCCTACATTTGTGGATACAATAAGTTGGTAATACATTAAAAACACGAATATTTTTTTTCACTACATCTGAAAATTGGTAAATATGTATTTAACCTCAAATTGTACATTTAGCTTGAGATTTGTTAGTGAAGTTTGAAAATCAATTATTTAACTTGATCATTGTTAATAACTTAATAGTTGTACATTTAACTTTAAACTTGCTAGTAACTTGAATTTTTTTGTGGAAATGAACAAATTGAAAATTGATAGTGACTTGAAAATTATCTATTTAACTTGATAATTGTTACAAATTATTACACCTTGCTATGTATATTCATAAGAACAATAATTTGTATAGGTTGTTATGTATATTTATAAGAACAATATTTGTCTTTCTTAGTGCATGTTTAATATATTATGATATAAACATAGCGCATACCAAATATAATTAGATCAATGGTAGGCATAATTTGAGATTTGAAAATATCTACAACCCTTATGTTGTCATTGTATTCTCCAACTATTACACAACTATCATGATGTTCATTGTTGTAAAACAAGACACTCACAATTATTTCAAAGGCTTTAGCGCACATGAGGTTATGCAAATATATTTTTATAATTCATTATTATAGTAGTATAAGGAAAAAAAATATAACTTATGGCTACATGAATGCATAGAGAAAAATGGTGCAAGAATAGAAAATACATTAAAATCAAGAAAATTGTTTCTAACTAGAATTCAAAACCGCTTAAAATGTATTTAAGTTGAAATTGTACATTTAATTTGAGAATTGTTACTAAAGTTTGAGATTCAAGTATGTATTTAAATTTATAATTGTTTTTCACATGGACACATGCATGGAAAACCCATCAATACTTATGAAGATTCATGGATGGTAGAGGTGGTAAACCTCCACGTCTTACCAATTGAGCTAACCATTGGGGATATTTAAATTGATAATTGTTAATAGTTTGATAGTTCTACATTTAACTTTAAAATTTCTAGTAACTTGAAAATTGTTGTGGAAATTAACAAATTGAGAATTGCGAGTGACTTGAAAACTATATTTCTAACTCGAACATTGATACAGATTATTACACCTTGTTATGTATATTTATAAGAACAAGATTTAATTATTTTTACTGCATGTTTAAGATATTATGATATACACATGCTACATAGAACATACAAAATCTATTGAGATCAATGGTGGGAACAATTTGATATTTCACAAAATCTACAACCCTTTTGTTGTCATTGATATTTCAAACTATTGCATAACTATCACAATGTTTAGTGTTTTTGTTGGCATTGTATTTTCCAACTACTATTCAAGTATCAAAATGTTCATTTTATTTGATCATGTCATTGAACTTTATACCTACTACATAATTATCACAATATTCATTTTATTTGTTGTTGAATTTTACAACTACTACATAACTATAAAAATGTTTATTTCATTTGTTTTCAAATTGAATTTTCCAACTAATACATAAGTATCACAATGTTCATTTCAAATAAAATGAGGGTGCTAAGATGAAACATTAATAGTTATTTCAATCAACAAATGTTGAGACATGGAGCCCTAATGAGGCTATACAAATAATTTTTTATGAGTTCTAAAAAAAGAATTGAAATTACATTTAACTTGAAATTGTTACTAGATTAGAAAATTGAAAATAGCTAAATATCTACATTTTAACTTGAAAATTGTTAGTAACTTTGAAAGTGTGCATTTAATTTGAAAATTGTTATATTAAAGTTTGAGAATTGCACATTTTACTTCAAAATTTCAATAACTTGAAAATTGAAAAGTGTACTTTTAATTTGAAATCTATTTTGTTGACATTGAAAATTGTTAGTCAACTGAAAATATTCATTTAAATAAAATTGTTACAAATTTTGAAATATAAATAACAAAGTTAAGAAATAAATAAGAATCTCATTACAACAAAATAATTAAGAAATTCTTAGGAAATAGTTTAAAATTTTGAAAATTTGTTACAATTTTCTAAATATAAATAACAAATTGTTAAGAATTTCATTACAAACAAAATATAGTAAGACTAAGATGAAAAAAAGAGTTAGTAATAAATAACTAATTATTAGAGAAATGTAAATTATGAAATTTTGATTAGGTAGCATATAATTCAAAATTTACCATAGATGTATTCCATTGGAGCTTGTTGCACCAAAGGCGAACCTTTTTCTCCTCTCAAACTTGCTATGTGTTGCCTCATCCTTTATTTTATCTTTTCATGCTCTTCATCATTATTTCATTCATGAGAATGCTTCTTTTGTTGCTTTCTTTTATATCCCATCAAGGTAATAGCTCAATCAAGGGCCTAAAAATACGCCCATACCCTCTTTTTTTTTCCGAAAAGGAAATTTTGTGTTCTTTTCAAGGGCTTCAACAATGTAATTAAATGTACATTAATGGGAGTACTTAATACATTTGGATTCGTCAATGAATCCGTTATCCAGAGACATAGATTTTACTAATTTTATAATTGTATGTCATTATTTTATAAATTTATTCTAAAACGTACTCTAAAAAACCATGTCGACAACTTCTAATGAATTGAAAGATAAATCAATATCAATAAAAATAAAAAAATACAAAAAGTTTGATACGTTGTTTTAAATGTTGGTTTGTATTATGTATAAGTGGATTCTTATCTTGGTAGGGATGTAAAATACTTAGGCCTACGGTCGAACCTTAACTGGTCTGAATGGTTGGTATGTTATGCAGAGATTTATAAAATGGAAATTAGTGTTTGGGGTTCGCTTAATCAGCCTACTGAAAATATGTAATCTTCCACCAGTGGAAAATTTAGAGTAGCAATTTAATTAGTTACTACCTATGTCTTACTTTTGTATATAATTTTGAGAATGACTAGAAACCTATCTTACCTAAATTATCTAGGTTTGGTAGAAATAACACAACATTAGAAACCTATCTTACCTAAATTATCTAGGTTTGGTAGAAATAACACAACATTAGAGAAGACTCGATTTTAAAAATATTAAAGCTAAAAAAGTAATGCATAAATAATAAAGACCATATAATTTCCCATGTCTTTGAAAACTCATGAAAGCATATATGACAATTTAATTAATAAGAAATCTGATCTATAATATCCTATAACAAAATACTTATAACTAGGGTTTGTATCAACATGTAAATTCAAATAAGCGTAGCCTCTTTTAAGTTTATGTAAACAAATTAACCTAGTTACAACAAACAAATTCTATTCATTTTTCTAGAATATAATCCCTTCATTCATTAAGAAAACATGGATAGAATATAGGGAAAATCAAGAAACCTCATACATGCAAGTTGAAGCTTATTTTAATGGCTGGAAATCACGTACACTTAGACACATAGCATTAACAAGGACATAGATAGTTCTCACCTTTGTTCAGTTAACCTAATAACTTGGGAACTACCACGCTCTACCCAACCATGACCGTCCCTATTTTCAATCCGGACCCGCTTGAGCTGGTTCCAACATGCAAGTAGCTTAGAGCTCGTAAGGTAAGTCTTTCTTATCTGAGATAAGAGGTTCTGTGTCGGTTTATTTTTTCCACTTAGGAAAAATGTTCTCCAAGAATTCTCTTGAGAATAATCAGGTAGAATTGTGGAATAATCAAAAGATCTCCAAGCCTCTCTCTCGATTGGGTCTTTATAGATAGACTTTTGAGGAAAATGGAAGTTAAATCAAGAATTATTTGTTTTCTTGAAATAACCATTTTTACTTTATTTCTGTAGTTTTAATATTCATTTAAATTTATCTTACTAGCTTGTGAATAGTTCCTACTTTGACCCTTATAGGTATTTAATATTTAATTAACATTAGTAATAATAATAATATATATAGGCCCTTTCATTATTATTCATAGTTACTAGTATTATTATTTGTAGTTACTTATATATATATTTGTTAACATTTTTAATTTAGGTATGATATAGTATGATCGCTATTCATATGACACTTTTCTTTTAGCTTATAGGAACTTCTTTGTTAAGGCCTTAAGGTAGGGGCTAGGTCAACTAGGTTAGGCAACTCTAAACCTCGTTGCATGTTGGAATACCTTGTTTAACATGTTAGTTCTTCACTACTTGATGAGATACAGGAATTCAAAATTTAATTTAAGCACTTAAAAATAAGTAAGATGGGATCAATGTTTTGTTAGAGTCGTATTCAATCAACATATTGATTTTTCAGTAACTTCTAGCATTTATCTAAATCCCATACTCAACGCTAAGAATCACGGGGTTATAAACATAGTGCTATTCCATATCTCCTCCTTCAACATTAATGTTAGGATATATTTGTAGGATACAACTAGGGATACACTGGAGAAGGATCAGATGTTCCAAAGCTTATGCTAAACATCAACTTGGAATGCTCGAGGGCTTATGCCAAACACTTCCAATTCTTATATTTTCATGTCCTTCAGAGCTTCCTTCTCAACACAAAGGTTTCATAACTCATGTGGTCCAGAGCTTCTCGCTTAACATAAACATTTAAAATACTCTTGCGCTCGAGATCCTCTCGCTCAATGCAAACATTAAATTCTCATGTGTTCTAGAGCTTCTCGCTCAACACAAAATATCAAATACTCATGTGGTCCAAAGCTTCTTGCTCAACACAAAAATCAAATACTCATGTGCCTTAGAGTTTCTTGCTAAATAGAAACATCTCATCAATTATGTGCTTCAGGGTCCATGCCCAACACATGAAATCATATACATAAAACATATGCAATTAGCTTACACCCAATATATCAAGCAAATCATCATGTGCATGTGAAGTGGGGTCTTATGTCCAATATACAAAATAAAACATCAAAGCAACACCATAAGTAATGGGGCTTATGCCCATAAGTGTTAGGTCAAAAATTCTGGATATTACAAAAGAGGATATCCATTAGGATGTTCAAGAAGAAGAGATCTTGAAGATCTTAATCATCAAGACAATTGATATGCTTGACAATCATGGTGTTTTTTTACTGTGCAAGTACAATGAGAGTAGTAGGAATTCTTGTTGATGTTGCATAAGGTGAAAGTGAAAGTGAGAAAAAAGTTGAAATAAGTTTCAAGTGAAGAAGAAAGAAACCACATTAATGCACCATATGAAGAAGATAACTATGTTGGTAAAGTAAGTGAAGAAGAATGCAACTGTAATATTAACCTTGAAGTGAAATTTTATGAAGATTTCGAAAACATAGTTATGTGTAAATAAAAAAAAATGATGTTACAAATGTCAAAGCAAAACTTGATGATTTTTATGAATAATGTATATAGGAGTATTGAATGTTGAGACATGATGAAAATGATTGAAGCAAACATGGGTTTGAAGGACATACAAGAGGAAAACAAACTTGAAAGTGTTTACATGTTAAATTCATATTATTGGGACCACACAGCATAAATTTGATGGTTATATCTATGAAAAATAGGTCCCCTATGAGAATGGACACATTTATAATAAAGTTGAGCTTTATTTCACTCCGAAAATTCTTAAAGTAATATAAGAAGAGGACATTCAATAAGCACAAGAGATAAAGTTTAAAATAGCTTTGAAAAGAATTTAACAAAACCTTGCCATTAACAAAATCTCTTGAATAAAGTTTGAACATAGTAGAAGAGATAGAGGTAGTCATAGATGTTGATGAAGATGTGAAACATATCACTATTTTTAAAAGGCATGGATGTTAATGAAGATGTAAAACATATCACTATTTTTAAAAGACATGGATGTTCTTGAAAATTTAAAACATATCACTATATTTGAAACAAATAAAATAGAAATGGCTCAGAATTATTCTAGCCCCAAAACATGGTGCAATATAAATGATTAATGAAAGCAAAACTTTGTTTAAAGTTGAAACTCAAGCAAATCCAAATCTACTTAGTTTTAAGTCGAAAATAGAAAAATGCAAATCTTATAATATTCTGAATATTTACTTAACTTTTTGAATATTTCCTTAGTGAAATTGAGATTTACAGTTTGTTCAAATATATTTCAACGAAGATCGCCGAATGAATAGTGTTACCGAACCATAAGCCAACTTCCATTCATAAGTAGGTTTTTAACACGCGTCAATCCCATTCCTCCGGCTAAAGCAGAACCTCCACCGTTATGATCGAACATGAACGTTAAGTTTTGTGAATCTCTTGGCCTTCTGCATTTAATTCGTCGCGTCCGTTGAGTTTTGTGGATCTCTTCGTCTTCTACATTTCCTCGCGTCAGCTGAACTCTTGGCCTTCTACATTTCTACATCTCGTTGGCCAAAGGAAGTCGAAGAAGAAAAGCAAGTGCCAGACTTTCACGTTGGCCGAATTCACCACAGGGGTGTTTGTTGGGCCAGCCGAGCTGAACCACAGTGGCGGCACAGCGGCGGCGTTAGCACCCAAGGGCCTGACGACGGATGAGCTGCTGATGTTGCCCAAGGGTCTCCCGGAGCTCTATGGTGATGAACCAGATTACGGCGGCTCGGTGGCGGATCCCAGGACTATGGGAGAAGAGTTCGGGGACGAGAAGGTGGCGGTAGCGGCGGGAGTTTTAGAGACGAGGGCAACGGGCAATGGGGTTAGGAAAGGAAGCCACAGACTAAGGCTAATGATTTGGAGCCGTCGACAGCGAATGAAGTGGAGAATTGGGCCACGGTAAGAAAGCTGTTCCTCTGCCTATGGTGAATTAGTATAACAGAAGCAATCGGGAGATGTACGATGGGTCGAGGTATCATGCAAATGGGCCTCAAAGGTCCAGAGCAGATGAAGTTGACAATTGGGATGCTGGGAAGAGGTCCAGAGCAGATGAGGTCGGAGCCGAACGATGACCTCTTCCCGGCGCCCCAATTGGACCTCCGAAACCCATTGGCATCATACCTGGACCCATCGTGCCCCTCCCGATTGCTTCTGTTATACGCAATCACCGGGGGCGGAGGATAAGCTTTCTTCACCGTGGCCCAATTCTCCACTTCATCCGCTGTCGATGGCTCCAAATAAGTAGCCCTGGTCTGTGGCTTCCTGTCCGAACCCCATTTCCCATCACCTTAGTCTCTGAAACTTCCGCTGCTACCACCACCTTCTCCTCCCCCAACTCTCCTCTCATGGTCCAGGGATCCGCCACCGAGCCGCCCGGAGGCGCCGTAATCTGGTTCATCACCAGAGCGCTCCCGAGGACCCTTGTCAAACATCAGCAGCTCATCCGTCGTCAGGCCCTTGGATGCTGACGCCGCCGCTGTCATTCCGCCCGGCCGGCCCAACAAACACCCCTGTAGCGAATTCGGCCAACGTGAAAGCCTGGCTGTTGCTTTTCTTCTTCGACTTCCTTTGGCCAACGAGATGCAAAAGGAGAGCCTTCTGCATCTCCTGGCTCTTGGGCTTCTACATCTCGTCGCGTCCTTTTTAAAGGGCTGCTTTCGTCTTCGTTTGGTCTGGTCTTTCATGTGGAGCTCTCCGAGCCACGTTTTGTTTGTATATAATTGCGGCACTATGTTTGTTTTTGCGTGAGTTTATTTGTCAGTATTCCGCATCTTGTTTGCATCAGGTACTAAGAGGAGGAAGAGGCACCACATCGTTTTCAAGCTCGTCCGGGTAAGTTCGTTTAGAGGTTCGTTGTATTTCTGTCGATGTTCATTTATTTTCTGTAAATTGAAAAGTAGAATCGCTCGGTAAGGTTTGGTTTTAGTAATTTCCTTGTAATGAAATCAAGGGCGATGAATTCAGAGGCTAAGCTTGAAGTTCCTTCTCACGTGCAAAGTAGAGAACTGACCCACGAGATGGGATTGGGCATTCAGGTATCCACTGCTGTATGCTCCATACAAATTGTCTTCATAAAATATCCCGCGGTGTTTACAACTAAATGAAAGTGTGAAGAATTTGTTAGTCGCCCTTCCTTGCAAGTGTATAGAGATAGACACAAATAACGGATCTCGTCTGCTCCTACTGCATCCAATTAGGAGTGAACCGACTTTCACCTGTAATTAGTATGCCAA
>LPNX011204986.1:55997-70455 GCA_001517045.1 Pseudotsuga menziesii
AATGAATCTAAGGATAGAGTTTCTAAACATGTAGATGATATAGCTAATAGTTGGTAGTTTGTCAAGTATAATATACTTAGAAGAAGATGAATCACAAAGGGGGTCAACAATAGTTGTAACTTATGATTAATGCCTCAAAGAAAAGGATTTCTAAACATGTAGATGATATAGCTAATAGTTGGTAGTTTGTCAAGTATAATATACTTAGAAGAAGATGAATCACAAAGGGGGTCAACAATAGTTGTAACTTATGATTAATGCCTCAAAGAAAAGGATAGGCATGAGTGTAGAAGTTACAGGTAAAGAAGAAATAAACCATGTTAGTTATCCATATCAAGATGACAACCGGTGAAGAAACATACGACACTAATGTTAAGAATTGACAAAGATTTGAACAACAAACTTGATGCTGGAAATGAAAAGATAAGCAAATGTTGAAATGTGAAGTAGAACGTGACAAATTTGATGAATGACCTATAGTAGTGTTGAATGTTGAAGATAAGATGGAAAGAATTGAATCATAAATGGATTTGAAGTCATAGAAGAGGAAAAAGACAAAGGGTTGACTTGACACAAAACATGAAAGGGTTGACTTGACACAAAACATGAATTTTAGGGCTCTTATGTGTATGGAAAGGAGGTATAGAGCAAGGATGTACTAGTTGATAATGAATTTGAAGTTTTTTGTGATTCTTCTAGGAGGGGAAGATGTCAGGAAGTGGTTAAAGAATAGGATTATAAGGAGTTTATTTATAAATGTGTAGGTATTAAATATAGTTCGTAAGATACAAGAGATAATAATGAAGAGGATTCTGAAAGTAAATTTTAAACAATGAAGAAAATAATTGGAAACTTAACAAAATTTGGTAAAGAAAATTTAAGCATTGTAGAAGAGATGGAGGCAATTATGAATGAGTATGAATATGTGAAGCATGTCAAGATTCTAAAAATGACATAAAAAGAAATGCTCTTAAAAGCTATAAAAGGTTAACCCGAACAAAGGGAAATTGCCATGACCGGGAGAAGCCGGGTGGGTATGATCATGAGAAGAGAGTCCCTGTGGATAACATCGCTCGCTTTGGTTGTTTTGTAACTTTTATGTGAGTTAAAATTTGAAATCATAGTTGAGAACTCATCTTTAACACTATATAACTCCATATAACTTTGAATTGTTGTTGTAACTTTTATGCGAATTCCAATTTGAAATCAGAGTTAAGAAGTCAACTTCTAACACTAATGATTTTAAGTAGCTTTGCATTTCTCTCGGAATTTTTGTGCATTTGAATTTATTTTGTGGCTGAATCTTTAGTTGTGTTGTTTAGTTATACTGTACTGTATTTTCTTTAGAAAATACTATTCCGATTGAGCTAGAGTCACGGTTCTCTTTCAATATGAATTATTTTGAGAACAAGGCTCATACTTGGAATGGGATGAACTTTGAGCGTTTTCTTCGAGGATTTCCATGCTCACCTAAATCAAGTCCTGTGATTAGCACACGGGTCGTAGACTTCTCCTTACTCAAGAGCGGTGATTCCAAAGGCGTGTTGAACCTAATCATCAATTCCAGGAAAATTAGGTTTTCCAACGGAATATAAGATTTTAAAGAGAAAGGTTATGTTGGAGTGCAAGCCGCTTGGGAATTGAAAAACCATAGCTTGCGTGACATTAAATATAGTGCACGATTTGAAGCCTTCCACCTTGGATGCTTGAAAATATATTAACAACCTACCTAATCTGTCCTCCAATGAACAGAGTTGTTTGGATTGGATATTTATTTTAATATATAAATTTAAACATAAGATATTTATCCTTACCAAAATAAATTTCACTTTCCATATTAGTAAAACCTTTAAATCCAAAACATACTACCTTGTCTTTATAACCCACGCATAACCCTTTATTATTGATTATTGTAATAATCCATCCATATACATATATATTAATTTAAAATTAAATTAAATTATAATTATACATCATTACTCAATAAACTAAAGGTTGTTTTTAGTAATGATATCACTCTTTATATCATTCACCCCCCTCCCTCTTTGTCTCTCACCCCTCCCTCCCTCTCTCCCATGCAATCTATGTGTGCATGTGTGTCCCTCCCTCATTTCCCATATCTCATAATCTCTCTCCACCTTCTCTATATCTCCCTCACTATCCTTCCTTCCATCACTCTCTCTCTATTTCTCACCCCTCCACCTCTCCCTCTATCGCTCACCCATCCCATGAGAGAACCATCCTACATGTGTGTTAGAACATCTTCACTTCCATGTGATAGTATGAAACACTAGTTGAGGGGACATTGTGGAAAATATCAACGATATCTTGAGACACAACACATGGCATAGTGATCTCCCACATCATATTTGAAATATATGAGAGGTGGGCACTGTGTTTGTGATGTTGTTGGAGATAGAAGGAAGGTCCCAAGAATATATATATATATATATCTAAATGGACACAATATATTAGAGGCTTGTGTAGGGTCTTCTAGAGATAAAGAAAAAGTTTGTGGGTAGTGAGAAAAAGGAAGTGGAATCCCGCATGAGCAGTTGAAGATTGAAGAAAGTTCGAGTAGATGAGAAGGGTCTTAGCCTTATATGAACTATGAAATAAAAATTTGGGTTAAATCCTCTAGTGAATCATCAAAAAAAGAGTAGAATCTCAACAAGAGGAATCAATATGGAAATTTTCATTCTTCATCTCTATTTTCTTGTAAGGCATTGTATCCTCTGTTTATGAAGATATAATATGTAGAAGTCACTTGAGAATAAATCTGCATGATATGATAAAATAGTTTAATGTTTTATGTGGTACATTTAGTGTACGCATTGTATTTTGTGTATCTAATGGCATGTGGTATCGAGTTTATTGTGTGGGTGTTAGCCTTAAGGACTTTTTGTGACATCGATGTATATGTGATGTTTATTTTTAGGTGTGGTGTTTAAAATTGTTGTTTGTGTTGATGGGATGTAACCATGTTGTTTGTGTTGATGCTTGGTTGATTATTGATCTTGTTGTTTCTTTGAGCTTATTGAGGTCTTAAATTTGAAGTAAATTGTCGATAGAAAGGGATCTAGAAAGTTGGTCTATTGAATATTGTTGAAAGGAACACACATCCATGTGACGATGCCACATGAAAATTTGATTTGAAAAGAACATGGGATATAGAAAGATCCATAAAGAGGATTAAAGTAAACATTAAGGATATTTACCTAAATGTGATATATTCCATAAAAAAATGTAGAAAAAATGGAAGAGATGTCTTACAAAAGGAGTGGAAGATGTAACAAGAAAGTATTTTGAAAATAAAGTTGTACCAGACAATTGTAAAAGATTGGGGATATTCCTAAAGAATATATAATTACATTAAGCAACAAGTAATCAAGAAGAGGGACATATGAATAAATTTTAGAATAAGAGAGGCAACAAAGGTCTTTTAAAAATTTTAATGAAAAAAACCGTATGAATACAAGAAGAAAATGCAATTTTTCATAAGGAACTCTATATTATCATAAGACAAATGGATAGAATGAAATGATTATGGTCAATGAATGCCTCAAAAAAGGTGAGGTGGAATATGATAAATAAAATATTGTATATTGGCTAAATGAACAAGTTGAAGCTTTGGTTTGCAAGGAAGATGTTGATGTTGAAAATGGCCAAAAAAATCATTCAATGGTTGTCAAAGTCTAATGAATTTGAGCAAACAGTTTGTGAAATTGAAGATGATATAGCTAATCAAGATAATAGTTTTGCTAATTTTATAACTTCAAAATATAAATAATCACGTAGGGGAGAAGAAACAGCCATAACCTATGATGAATTCCTCAAGTAAGAGGATATCCATTAGGAAGTTTAGGAAGAAGAGATCTTGAAGAGCTTAATCATCAAGACAATTAATTTGTTTGACAATCATGGTGTTTTTTACTGTGCATGTAGAATGAAGGTAGAAGGAATCCTTATTGATGTTCCATAATGTGAAAGTAAAATTGAGAACTAAGTTTAAAATGAAGAAGGTTGGATCCATGTATAAGTTGCAAGTTAATAGCAACGAAACTACATTAACGCTCCACATGAAGAAGATAACTATTTTGGTAAAGTACATGAAGAAGAGTACAACTTTAATGCTAACCTTGAAGTGAAATTTTATGAAGATTTGGATAACATGCTTATGTGCAAATGAAGAAAAACAATGATATTGCCAATGTTGAAGAAAACTTTTATGAATTTTATGAACAAGATATATAGTAGTGTTGAATGTTGTAGAAATGATGAAAATGATTGAAGCAAGCATGGGCTTGAAGACCATATAAGAGGAAAACAAACTTAAAAGATGCATATAATGTGATCACAAAAAGAATGAATTTGACGGTTATATGCATGAAAAGTAGATCCACTATGAGGATGGACACATTTATAATAAAGTTGAAGTTTGTGCCATTCTTATGGAATAGTAGGGTAGATGCGATAAAGGAAATTTTAGAAGTGACAAAAGAAGAGGACATTAAGGATATCCATATTTTTTGCTAATAATGTGTTCATATATGACTGTATAGGTTATGAAGAAAGTCAATAAGCTACAAGTGATAAAGTTTAAGATAGCTTTGAAAAGGAATTAACAAAACCTTGCAATTAACAAAATCTCTTGATTAAAGTTTGATCATAGTTAAATAGATAGAGGTAGTCATGGATGTTGATGAATATGTGAAACATGTCACGATTTCAAAAAAAATGAAAGAGAAATGTCCTTAAAGGTTCTAGAAATGGCCCAAAATTATTCTAGCCCGTGCCCCCGAAACGGTGTAATATAAGTGTGTAATGTTTTGCTTAATGAAAGAAGAACTTGGTTTTAAGTTGAAACTCAAAAAATACAAATCTTCTTTCATTTTAAGTGGAAAAAAAAATATCCAAATCTTGTTTTAAGTTGAAATGGATATTTACAGTTTGTTCAAATATATTTGAAAAAACATCGTGGAATGAACAATTTTACCTGTTAACAATTGTAATCTCAACGGACCACTATCAATATTGCATTAATTAGTTAGTTAGTTGACTAGTTGAGTTGGTCACATTAAGCATAATTAGTGGCCCATAGCATTTGATGACCTGTGGTATTTACCTATGGTTTTGAGGCTATGTAGTATTATAAATGCTGTTGATTAATATTGAGAAGGTGATTCTATTTCCCATAGGAAACCAATATTCCCATTGTCTATACTTCTCTTGGAATCTTTGACATGGTATCATAGCCCATGTCTTGATTACTCATATAAATATAATGTCTTGGATTTTTCATATAAATATAAGTCTTGGAGTTTTCAGATAAATATAAGTCCCGAATTTACTCAAGCACTTCTATTGCATCTTCCCAAAGTCTCGGGAAGGGAACACAAAACCAAAGTTGGTACGGAGGTTCTAAAAATCGTCAAAAATCCTAGCATATTGGTTATGTACCAATGTCCCCACAAGGCTTGGCAGTATACGTGGACTGGGGGTTTATAAAATATCCATGCCCAGGCCATTCTGGTAAATTAATTGGCAGCATAGATCATGTCCATCAAGTAGAAGCTAATGTAAAACTCAGACTGGTTACAAGGTTTGGGCTCTTTTGTAGCTCTGATGGCTTCTGTCAAAGAGTAATAAATGATGGTTGCCCATTTGAAAATACTTCTATCATTCACGATTTTGTTTATTAAAGAGACCATGCTTCCTTCATATGGCTAGCGGACTTGGTCCCATAAACATTTGATGTTCATAAAATTCAATCAAAACATTTACAATTCCATTATCATAATTTTAACAATATAATTATCAGAAAAGAAAAAACTAGCATCACCATTTGATATTCATAAAATTCAATCAAAGCATTTACAATTCCATCATCATAATTTCAACCATATAATTCTTGGAAGAAACTAACATCACCATTTGAAAACATAGCATCACCATTTGATATTCATAAAATTTAAAAACTAGCATCACCATTTGATATTCATAAAATTCAATCAAAACATTTGCAATTCCATCATCATAATTTCAACTTGGAAGAAACTAACATCACCATTTGAATTTCAAATATGTAAAATTCAAACTCTAAAGAATTATATATAGTCTTCCTCCTAAATAGACAAATACTAAAGAAGTTATAAATGACTTTCATAGTTCTGGGCAGAAACTAGCATCGCCATTTCAATTTCAAAAGTGTGAAATTCAAACTCTGAACAATTATATATAGTCTTCCTCCTAAATAGATAAATAAATATAAAGTTATAAATAACTTTCATAAGCCTCCAAGCTGGACGAACAAAAAAGTAATCACTAGCTTCCATAAACCATAAAAAAACACCACATTATTATTATTGAATTCTTCATTATATTACTTTTGTTTAAAAAACACCACATTATTATTGAAGAAATTCCTCCATATGTTAACTTTGTTTGAAAAATATAGACACATTGCAATTAAGAAAACCAAAAAACCAACCAAACATCTACATATAATAGGTTATCGCGTTAAATGTAATTTCTTAATGTTGCAGCGAGATACAAGTGCAATTGAAGCTTCAGTTTCCACATCAACCAGATTATCTGTTCCTACAAAAGCAGGTTGATACAAATACGAGAGCTCTGAAATCTATTCATCAAATCGAAGATCTACAAATAGGTTGAAACAAATAAAAATCTATTCTTCATATCAAGGATCTATAAACAGGTAGACAGGACACTACTTACTATTTACTATGGCAGCGGCCAGCATTTTTACACATCAACCAGATTATCTGTACTTGCAAAAACATGGAAACAAATACCAGAGTTCTGAAATCTATTCATCAAATCAAGGATCTACAAACATGTTGAAAGAACTATAAATCTATTCATCGAATAAAGCATCTACAAGACAATACTTACTATTTACTAGAGCCTGTGGTCGTGGCCAACATTTGATACTGTTCTACAGTTCCCATGCATTTTTGTTCACAGAAGAGCTTTCTCTGAACTGTTGGTGAAGTAACAAGTGCTTGAAGTAACTCGCCATGATCTTTTGAATGGAGCAAAGACGGAGATGAAGGCATATGCTCGAGAACCTGCACTTGGGCTTGCAGAAATTTCACGTATTTACTGGATTCATCTCCGTCTCCGCTCCATTCAAAAGATCATGGCGAGTTACTTCAAGCTCTTGTTACTTCGCCGACAATTCACAGAAAGCTCTTCCGTGAACAGAAATGCGTGGGAACTGTAGAACAATATCAAATGCTGGCCACGACCACAGGCTCTAGTAAATAGTAAGTATTGTCTTGCAGATGCTTTATTCGATGAATAGATTTATAGTTCTTTCAACATGTTTGTAGATCCTTGATTTGATGAATAGATTTCAGAACTGTGGTATTTGTTTCCATGTTTTTGCAAGTACAGATAATCTAGTTGATGTGTAAAAATGTTGGCTGCTGCCACAGGCTATAGTAAATAGTAAGTAGTGTCATGTCTACATGTTTATAGATCCTTGATGTGATGAATAGATTTTTATTTGTTTCAACCTGTTTGTAGATATTCGATTTGATGAATAGATTTCAGAGCTCTGGTATTTGTATCAACTTGCTTTTGTAGGAACAGATAATCTGGTTGATGTGGAAACTGAAGCTTCAATTGCACTTGTATCTCACTGCAACATTAAGAAATTACATTTAACGCGATAACCTATTATATGTAGATGTTTGGTTGGTTTTTTGTTTTTCTTAATTGCCATGTGTCTATATTTTTCAAACAAAGTTAACATATGGAGGAATTTCTTCAATAATTATGTGGTGTTTTTTAAACAAAAGTAATATAATGAAGAATTCAATAATAATAATGTGGTGTTTTTTTATGGTTTTTTTTCAGGTTTATCGAAGCTAGTGGTTACTTTTTTGTTCGTCCAGCTTGGAGGCTTATGAAAGTTATTTATAACTTTTTATTTATTTATCTATTTAGGAGGAAGACTATATATAATTGTTCAGAGTTTTAGTTTCACACTTTTGAAATTGAAATGGCGATGCTAGTTTCTGCCGAGAACTATGAAAGTGATTTATAACTTTTTAAGTATTTGTCTATTTAGGAGGAAGACTATATATAATTCTTCAGAGTCTGAATTTTACATATTTGAAATTCAAATGGTGATGTTAGTTTCTTCCAAGAATTATATGGTTGAAATTATGATAATGAAATTGCAAATGTTTTGATTGAATTTTATGAATATCAAATGGCGATGCTAGTTTTTTCAAATGGTGATGTTAGTTTCTTCCAAGAATTATATGGTTGAAATTATGATGATGGAATTGTAAATGCTTTGATTGAATTTTATGAATATCAAATGGTGATGCTAGTTTTTTCTTTTCTGAGCATTATATTGTTAAAATTATGATAGTGGAATTGTAAATGTTTTGATTGAATTTTATGAGCATCAAATGTTTATGGGACCAAGTCCGCTAGCCATATGAAGGAAGCATGGTCTCTTGAATAAACAAAATCGTGAATGATAGAAGTATTTTCAAATGAGTAGCCATCATTTATTACTCTTTGACAGAAGCCATCAGAGCTGCCAAAGAGCCCAAACCTAACCCGCCTGGGTTTTACATTAGCTCCTACTTGATGGACATGATCTATGCTACCAATTAATTTACCAGAATTTCCTGGGCATGGATATTTTATAAACCCCCAGTCCACGTATACTGCCAAGCCTTGTGGGGACATTGGTACATAACCAATATGATAGAATTTTTGACGATTTTTAGAACCTCCGTACCAACTTTGGTTTTGTGCTCCCTACCCGAGACTTTGGGAAGCTGCAATAGAAGTGCTTGAGTAAATCCGGGACTTATATTTATATGAAAACTCCATGGACTTATATTGTCTACATTTAATTCGTCGCGTCCGTTGAGTTTTGTCGATCTCTTGGTCTTCGACATTTCCTCGGGTCAGCTAAACTCTTGGCCTTCTACATTTCTACATCTCGTTGGCCAAAGGAAGTCGAAGAAGAAAATCTAGTGCCAGACTTTCACGTTGGTTGAATTGACCACATGGGTGTTTGTTGGGCTAGCCGAGCTGAACCACAGTGGTGGCACAGCTGCAGCATTAGCATCCAAGGGCCTGACGACGGATGAGCTGCTGATGTTGCCCAAGGGTCCCCGGGAGCTCTATGGTGATGAACCAGATTACGGCGGCTCGGTGGCGGATCCCGGGACTATGGGAGAAGAGTTGGGGGATGAGAAGGTGGCGGGAGCGGTGGAAGTTTTAGAGACGAGGGCAACGGGAAATGGGGTTAGGAAAGGAAGCCACAGACTAAGGCTAATGATTTGGAGCCGTCGACAGCGAATGAAGTGGAGAATTGGGCCACGGTGAAGAAAGTTGTTCCTCTGCCTATGGTGAATTAGTATAACAGAAGCAATCGGGAGAGGTACGATGGGTTTAGGTATGATGCAAATGGGCCTCAAAGGTCCAGATGAAGTTGACAATTGAGATGCCGGGAAGACGTCCAGAGCAGATGTGGTCGGAGCCGAACGATGACCTCTTCCGGGCACCCCAATTGTCGACCTCATCTGCTTTGGACCTCTGAAACCCATTGGCATCATACCTGGACCCATCGTACCTCTCCCGATTACTTCTATTATACGCAATCACCGGGGGTGGAGGATAAGCTTTCTTCACGGTGGCCCAATTCTCCACCTAATCCGCTGTCGATGGCTCCAAATAATCAAGCCTGGTATGTGGCTTCCTGTCCGAACCCCATTTCCCATCACCTTAGTCTCTGAATCTTCCGCTGCTACCACCACCTTCTCCTCCCCCAACTCTCCTCCCATAGTCCAGGGATCGGCCACCGAGCCGCCCGGAGGCGCCGTAATCTGGTTCATAACCAGAGCGCTCCCGAGGACCCTTGGCAAACATCAGCAGCTCATCCGTCGTCAGGCCCTTGATGCTGACACCGCCTGACACCGCCGCTGTCCCGCCACTGTGGTTCCACCCGGCCGGCCCAACAAACACCCCTGTAGCAAATTCAGCCAAGATGAAAGTCTGGCTCTTGCTTTTCTTCTTCGACTTCCTTTGGCCAACGAGATGCAAAACGAGAGCCTTCTGCATATCCTGGCTCTTGGGCTTCTACATCTCGTCGTGTCCTTTTTAAAGGGCTGCTTTCGTCTTCGTTTGGTCTGGTCTTTCAGTGTGGAGCTCTCCGTGCCACGTTTTGTTTGTATATAATTGTGGCACAATGTTTGTTTTTGCGTGAGTCTATTTGTCATTATTTCACATCTTGTTTGCATCAGGTACTAAGAGGAGGAAGAGGCACCACATTGTTTCCAAGCTCATCCAGGTAAGTTCGTTTAGAAGCTCATTGTACCTCTGTCGATGTTCATTTATTTTCTGTAAATTGAAAAGTAGACACGCTCGGTAAGGTTTGGTTTTAGTAATTTCCATGTAATGAATTCAAGGGTGATGAATTCAGAAGCTAAACTTGAAGTTCCTTCTCATGTGCAAAGTAGAGAACTGACCCACGATATGGGATTGGGCATTCAGGTATCCACTGCTGTATTCTCCATACAAATTGTCTTCATAAAATTTCGTGGGCGGCGAAAAGCTAAATGAAAGTGTGAAGAATTTGCTAGTCGCCGTTCCTTGCAAGTATATAGAGATGGACACAAATAACGGATCTCATCTGCTCTTACTGCATCCAATTATGAGTGAACCGAATTTCACCTGTAATTCGTATCCCAAAGGTCATAGGATGTTTGGAAAAATTGAATGAATCTAAGGATAGAGTTTCTAAACATGTAGATGATATAGCTAATAGTTGGTAGTTTCTCAAGTATAATATATTTAGAAGAAGATGAATCACAAAGGGGGTCAACAATAGTTGTAACTTATGATTAATGCCTGTAAAGAAAAGGATAGGCATAAGTTACAGGTAAAGAAGAAATAAACCATGTTAGTTATCCATATCAAGATGACAACCGGTTAAGAAACATATGACACTAATATTAAGAATTGACAAAGATTTGAACAACAAACTTGATGCTGGAAATGAAAAGAGAAGCAAATGTTGAAATGTGAAGTAGAACTTGATAAATTTGATGAATGACCTATAGTAGTGTTGAATGTTGAAGATAAGATGGAAAGAATTGAATCATAAATGGATTTAAAGTCATAGAAGAGGAAAAATACCTAAAAGGGTTGACTTGACACATGCTGGAAATGAAAAGAGAAGCAAATGTTGAAATGTGAAGTAGAACTTGATAAATTTGATTAATGACCTATAGTAGTGTTGAATGTTGAAGATAAGATGGAAAGAATTGAATCATAAATGGACTTGAAGTCATAGAAGAGGAAAAAGACCTGAAAGGGTTGACTTGACACAAAACATGAATTTTAGGGTTCTTATGTGTATGGAAAGGAGGTATAGTGTAAGGATGGACTAGTTGATAATGAATTTGAATTTTTTGTGATTCTGTAGGGGAAGATGTCAAGAAGTGGTTAAAGAATAGGATTATAAGGAGTTTATCTATAAATGTGTAGGTATTAAATATAGTTAGGAAGATACAAGAGATAAAGTTCAAGAGGATTCTCAAAATAAATTTAGAAAAAATAAAAATAATTACAAACTTAACAAAATTTGGTAAAGAAAATTTAAGCATGGTAGAAGAGATTCTAAATGAGTAGGAATATGTGAAGCATGTCAAGATTCTAAAAATGACAAGAAAAAAAATTCTATTAAAGGCTATAAAAGGTTAACCCTAACAAAGGGAAACTGCCATGACATATGTTTATGAAAATGAGCTCTTCTATTATTGAGAAGCGTGGTGGGTATGATCATGAGAAGAGAGTCTATGTGGACTATGGAGATCGATAATATAATAATATGTAAGAACTTATCTACAAAGATGAAAGAGACTGTCATAGTTTATGTAAAGGAAATAATTGGCGAAGGCAGATGGAAAGATATTTATGCTTTTGAGCAATAAAAATCAGAAGAATAAAAACCAGTAAAAAATGGGTGTGATGTGGATCATTAAGGAGATGAAGTATTATTATTAGCATATAATGTGGTAGAAAATTATTAAGTAAATTGATATAGGTATAGAAAAATATAAAAATATAAGATTGGATTTTGATCTACTCATATTGTAATAGTCTAATGATTATTGAAATTGCAGTTCATGTAGTGAAGATCATTGTGCATTTATATCATGGTTAATTGACACCAATGAATTTTAAAGTTGAAAAGTGGTTTGAACAAATATAGAAATTTTTCACTATGAAGAAAAATAAATTGAAGATGAAGATGAAAAATAAAAGAAAGATTGTCTAATACAAAGTTTGGAGTTTGAATAAGAAAATGAATAAAAAGTTTGATGTCCGAATAAGAAAAATGATCCATATGAATCCTCCAATGTATAATTGTTATAACTACTAGTTTTTTTTTAGTAACGTAAATTTTATTGCGTCTACACGACGAGAATGGGAAAATCTTGTAAGGTAAAGTTCTTCATGCATGTAAAGTTTCTCATGTAATTGTCGGCTATAAATATTACGAGGGGGATGTTGTAAGGTTATGTAACATTCTTCATATAAATGTCGGCTATAAATATTTATTTCTACTTACTTGTGATTTCCTATTATGAGGGAGATGTGGTAACATTATGGAATGTTGCTCATGTAAATGTCGGCTATAATTATTTACTTCTGTTTACTTACTAGATTTTCTATTATGAGGGAGATCTTATAACGTTATGTAACATTCCTCATGTAAATGTCGGCTATACATATTTACTTCTATTTACTTATGATGTAGATTTTTTCGTCATTTGTATTTTTGTATTTTGCTATGTTCTCTGCTCTCCACAGGGCAAATGCTAAAAAGTGAAATTTGTAAATGTTAAGAACGACTGTAAATTGCTTGCAAATTTAGTCTCTGTTGAATTACTTAGAAAAAGCTTCTAAATTTTTTAATTTGAACATCCAAACACAGTTGTAGTTCGGCCAAACAAAAACCTTAAATTTTTTATTTGAGACTGTAGAATGCTCGTCTTGAGCCTCCAGTTTGGTTTGGATGCACCATCATTTATATAGGGGTTTCTATTTGTTTGAATGTTTGGTAATGGACTTGGATATTTAACACCAAAGTAAAATCTGATATCATGCGATCGCGAGTAGAGAATTGGTGTTCCTTAAGCAAGAACTCGGATGAGGAAAACATCAAGGAATTGGTGCATAAGTGAGTATTGTATGTGTATTATGCCCTTTTACTTTTCTACCTTTGTAGTTTGTGCCTCTTCTGTTTATGTAAAATTGATAAAAGATGGAGTGATTATGGCTTATTTTATAGAGTAGTGTGAATTTGACAATTAGGCATAGAAAAAGTTAGGATTCTTATGTTTTATTTTATAGAGCAGTGTGAACTTGACCTTCGGGGTTGGGAAAAAGTTAGGATTCGTTTTGAATAATTAGTATCTTGACGATAAGGCTCAGGTTGGGAATAGGATGAAGTTGAACGTTATCTCCGAGAATTTACTAGGATTGACGATGACGAGCATTATATGAAAATGTTCTTCCACATTAAGAAACCAAAGTTTTTGGAGGCCTTTTTTCAATAGTGAATATATGGATTTTTTTTCAATGACATTTCTTTAGTTTCCGGTTTTCGAGTAGATAGCATCCATTAAGTAAATTTGAAATCACTGTTGAGAACTTAAACAAGCACTATAAAACTTCACTCGCTTTGAGTTGCTTTTGTAACTTTTATCTGAATTAAAATTTGAAATCACAGTTGAGAACTCATCTTTAACACTATATAACTCCATATAACTTTTAATTGTTGTTGTAATTTTTATGTGAATTCCAATTTGAAATCAGAGTTAAGAAGTCAACTTCTAACACTAATAATTTTAGGTAGCTTTGAATTTCTCTTGGAATTTTTATGTGCATTTGAAATTATTTTGTGCCTGAATCTTTAGTTGTGTTGTTTAGTTATACTGCATTTTCTTTAGAAATTACTATTACGGTTGAGCTAGAGTCACGCTTCTCTTCCAATATGAATTATTTTGAGAATAAGCCTCATACTTGGATTGTGATGAACCTTGAGCGTTTTCTTCGAGAATTTCCATGCTCACCTAAATCAAGTGCTGTGATCAGCACACGGATCGCAGACTTCCCCTTACTCAACAGCGGTGATTCCAAAGGCGTGTTGAACCTAATTAGCAATTCCAGGAAGATTAGGTTTTTCCACGGAATATAAGATTTTAAAGAGAAAGGTTATGTTGGAGTGCAAGCCTCTTGGGAATTGGAAAAACCATAGCTTGCGTGAGATTAAATATAGTGCACCATATTTATCCTTACCACAAAATATTTTCACTTTCCATATTAGTAAAACCTTTAAATCCAAAACATACTACCTTGTCTTTATAACCCTTTAACTAAATATATTATTGAT
>LPNX011204986.1:93158-104492 GCA_001517045.1 Pseudotsuga menziesii
GAAATGAATCTCCTCTGCGTGAAGGAGGTTGATCTTTGGCCTGATTTTCGTGAAATCCTCCTCGACAATTTAGTGGCAAGAGTTTCTGCCTTAACTTGTGGAAATTGAATGACTGCTTGTAAGGAAACATACTAGTACATGCTGAACACATGCCTCCACTTAATCACTGGTCAGTAAAATTAATGGAAACCTGCCATGGCTAAGATAGTGGCCAAATTTCCACCATAACGTATGGGGATCGTGGCACCTGACCGTTTCGTTGTTTTTGGTTATTTTATGAGCTGGGAGATATCTCTGAGGAAGGGGGGGCTTGCGGGGAAAATCTTGGAGTTTTCTCTGCATTGTTAGAAGGAGGATTGTGTGCATACTGAGAAAAGGAGGATCGCTGCGAATGGGAGCTTCATTGTTTTCCTGATTTTTCTGCGTTAAAACAGTGGCATATGAAGAGTCAGAAGCAAAAGTGTACAAAATAAATGGTTTAGAGAAATCTGGGATTGTTAAGGTAGGACCTTCAGCAATAGATTTTATTATATCGTGAAAGGATTGATTTTCTTCAGCTGACCATTTGAAATCAGCATCTTTCTTAATCATTTTCTGAAGTGGTCTAACAATCTCAGTGAACCCAGGAATAAACATGGAGACAAAATTTATCTTCCCTAGAAATGACTGCATGGTTTTCTTTGAGTGAGGCATAGAAATATGTGATATAGCCTGGGTATGTTCAGGGTCAATATTGATACCTTGTTTTGAAACTACAAAACCCAATAACTTACCTTCTGTAACTGCAAAGATGGATTTCTTGGGATTCAGGGAGATCCCATATTTCCTACAATGCTCAAAAACCCTCCTAAGATGTGTTAGGTGATCAGCTCTGTTTTTTGAAAAGACAGTTATATCATCAAGGTAAATGATGACAAATTGGTCGATCAGACCTCTAAACACAATATCCATTGCCCTTTGAAAAGTTGCTCCGGCATTAATTAAACCAAACAGCATCTTCCTGTATGCATAAGTTCCCCAAGGCGTTCTAAAGGTTGTTTTTAATTGATCTGTTTTGGACACTAACAATTGGTTGTATCCCAAAAAGCCATCTAAAAGTGAAAATATTTCAAATCCGAAAACCTGTTGTAAGATCTTCTCCATAGGAGGAACGGGATAATTATCTTTTTCTGAAACCTTGTTTAGATTTCGGAAATCGACACATAACCTAATTTCACCATTTTTCTTTCTAACCAGGACGATATTTGCCACCCACTGCGTATGTCGTACTGGAAAAATTATTCTAGCAGCAAGGAGTTTGTTAAGCTCTTTCTCAATAGCCGGTTCTAGGCTAGGGTGCATTTTTCTCAACTTCTGCTGGAAAGGTTTAGCCTGTTGTTTCATGGGGATGACATGTTGCATTATATTTGAATCAAACGTCTTGAGATCATCATACGTCCAGGAAAAAATGTCTTTAAACTCATTAAAGAGTTGTATGAATGTTGTTTTTTCTTGGGGAGTACATGTACTGCCCAGATTGACACATTGAGGATTGTGTTCGGTACCTAAATATATGACTTCAGATTGCATAGTAGAGCTGTTGGTTTTACAGTTCATTGCACCTTTAAATTTATCCTTCAAATCATAGAATTTCTCAAGTTTAATTACAGATCTAGGAGGGTACTGACCTGACTAAGAGATTCCTCAATTGAACAAGGTTTATGAATTACCGCAAAGTTGTATAGATCTTCATCATGAGTCATTTGATCGATGACTACGTCTTTGAAAGTGTCCTTCATGGTCAAAAACTCGATTAACTGCTTGTCATGGTCAAAGACTCTCCAATTGACAATGTTATCAGGTATGGAAGGTCTGAAAACTAGTTCAACAGAGAAAGAATCAGCAAGCATCCCTTCAGATGGAATTAACCTTGAAGCAACATTAGCTAACAGATCTGCTTCCTGATTCAAATAACAAGGAATAGAATTTATGTTAAAATATTCAAATGATAATAACAAAGTCCACACCTCTATCTGGTAATTTCTTAGATGTCCAGCAATGCAATGTATAGTGTTGCGTACCTATCTAACAATAATTTCAGAGTCTCCTAACACTACCAAAGCTTTAGCTCCTAGGTCAATTGCCTTTTTCAGCCCTTGAATAGGGCTTCATATTCATCAATGTTATTGGTGCACTCAAATTCCAACCTACAAGCGACAAAATACCTTTTTTCGTCAGGATCTATTAACAAGCAACCGACCCCAACCCCTTCCTTTGACTTAGATCCGTCAAAGTATGGAGACCAGAGACCATTATTCAGGTCTAAATGTGCAGTGTTTGGAACTGGAATTTCGTCCGAAACTTGTGTAAAATGGAAGACTTCAAATTGCTATTCTAAATTTGGGACTGATGAAGTTTCAGCCTCAAGGTTTCTAAATAAGGAATCAACCATGTAATTGCCCATTATAGTATCAGTAAATAACACTGGTTCATTTTAGTCATCCAGCTCGGTGACCGTGTGCTTCATATAGTGTTCACGATCAATTCTGATTTTGTTTGGGCGACCATTATGAGGTATCCATAAGTGTGACCAGTCTGTTGCAAAATATCCCTTCAATTTTTCAGACCAATTTCTGCTAAGGAATAAACCATATGCCTCTGGGATATCTGCAACAATTATGTCAATAATAAAATGGACCTGAGGGTTTGAGGCTAACCTTATCAGTACGTCATTCAACTTTCCTATTACTTTTACATTAGATCGATCTAGCTGCACAATGCTTGTATCACAGGGCACATGGACTGCATTAAGTTTTTTGCATACTGAATATGGCATGACGTTTTTCAAAGCCCCAGAATCTATCATACAATTGTGCACTTTACGATTGCAGATTTCAAACGTAAGTAGAAAAGGAGGAGTTGAGGAATCTGATTTCTTACCTATGGACGAGGAATTGACTGAAGATTTCGTTGGATTGTCTTTGGTACTAGCAGAAATGTTTTGAGTCGAGGGACTTTTTCCATTTTTACTTAAAGAAACCCCTTGCATCATCTTGTCTCGAATCACAGGCAATTTGAGGAGTTCATAAATAGAATTATTGGCTCTGATTTTCTTTAAATCCTCAACCAGGTCATATTCTTAATCAAGAGAGGGTGCAGACTTAGTATTTGAAGATTGGTTTTTTGTTTTGACAGTTGAACTGTCATCCGTAGATGTTGAGGAAGGTTCCCCTGAGGGTTGATCTTTTTTGCTTCTAGTATTATATTGATGCTGATTGACATTCACAACAGCCACATCTTCATCGTCGGTCAATTTCATGGTATCCCAGAAGTGACTGATAACTTGAGGAGGTTTATATTCAAGGTTATTATATGTGCCTTGGGTATCTTCAAAATTTTGTCCAGAAGAGTGGGTTTCATTTTCAGCTGACGTTTCTAGGCCTAAGACTAATAATTTTAGGAAGCTATTAATTTCTTCTATATTGTTAGCCTCATATGGTTGGATCTGTCTAGCAGCTGTATTTTGGAATGGTCTTCTAAAAGGCTGTCTAGGTGGTTCTTTATTCAGAGTACTCTCAGAACTGCCTTTCTTCAGATCTATGATTTCATTGGACAGTTTCTTTATGACTCTTTGGAGGCTGTCTAAATCTAGTGCATCTTGGCCCTTCTTATCAGGATTCATGGTTTTCGAAGGACTCTCACTCTTTTTGCAAGAAGAAGACGTAGAATCAGTGTCAACCCCATGGTTCGTCTTAATAGCATACATGTCCTTCTTGACCTTGATGGCTTCATCAAAGGTTTCAGTGAGAGTGGGTTTGACCGCTCTCTTGACAAACATAGCCATAGACACGGGTAGGGATGAAGTATAAAATTCAATAGTGACATCTTCAGTAGGCCTTGAGGTGGCAGGGATTCTGTTCCTAAGAGTCAAGAACCACTGGTTAAAATATTTAACCTTCTCCTTGGTTTCCATACGGATCCTAGAAAATTCTAAAACCAACACAGTAGGAGTCTTATCATCTCCAAAATTGTTCTGCATGAAAGCCAACTCAAATTCATTCCAGTTAGTAATAGAACCAGCTGTAAGTGAAAAATACCAAGTCGAAGCTTTTCCCTCAAATGTGTAAGGGAAAATTCGACAGACTACATCTTAGTACTCAACATCCAAAAGCCGAACTGCTGGCATAATTTTTTTAACATGATCTTCTGCAGGCTCTTTTAGCTCGGGATTGAACTTGGGCAACAATTTCTCGAGATGCTTTGGCAAAGGATATTGATCACCTGGAATAGCGTCTGCATCCTCAGCTAAACATGGCATATTGGCATTCGGGTTCAAGTTTAAACCTGCCATGTTCCTTGGTGATGGAGGTGGTGTAGGCGGTGCTTAAAAAATGTGAGGAGGTGAACGAGGCAGTGATGGTGGTGGAACTGACCCTCCTGAAGCAGGTGGTTCTGAAGAAGATGAAGTTTGATTAATGCCTATTAGAGACTTTTGTAATTGATGGTCAGGGAAGACACCTAAAGGTTGATCCTATTCTTTAGGTGCAGACTCAGTATGGTGAGTGTGGGGACGTCTTATCTAGGGAAGAGGCAATTCAGTGGGTTGGATCCCGGTGAGATTTGAATAAGCTCTGGTTAAAATACGGCGGGATTCATTAATGGCATGTTCGAACTGATCAAGTTCTTCAGGTGGATGGGCACCACTAGAGTTGAATTGTGAGATAAGACTTTGAACAGTATCGATCATTGGGGTCTCACCTAATTGTGACGACTGGAAAGTTTGTGGTTGAGATGATGACTGTAATCCACCTGATCAAGAAGGTGGTGTGAATTGAGGAGTAGAGGGGTGATTAGTATTGTAAAAAGGATTGTTTTCATCAGCCATTCGCTTTAAGCTGGCCCTCCTTCTAGCGCCATTGTTGACGAGGCCGAAATTGGCATGATAGTCAACGAAGAGACAACCCGATCCAAAAGTTTTCAAATATACTCTCAGTCGTTAGGTAGCTGTCTCTGACGGGATTAAGGCCCCGTTGCCTTCCCTAAATTACTCCCAACTACAGGAAAAGACTCAAAAGAAAAACTAAAGCTACTGTTTATTAACTAAATCTAAAGTACACCTATGAATATGCACAGCAAACTATTAAAGATAATTACTGAATTAGTTGATATATTCCACAACTAAGAATTGGAAATTAATCTAGTTAAACAATTAATCTATGAATACAAGATTAAATAATAAAGGAAATATTAACAGATTCGATCAATTTACATAAATTACACTACAAACACATGTACATTAATAACAAAGATTGAAAGATAATTTAGTAAAGTATAAATGTAAAGATCTGGTTCAATATGTGTTTGTGTAAAATAAATAAAAAATATCACTAATATATCCTAACTATTCTATCCTGATCAAGAGCATAGAAATATTAACCCTGGAATCACCTTGCAAATAAAGCTACTGTGCAGATAATCCTGAACACATCAGAAGAAATTTTGAGATTTAAACAAGACAACACAGTGAACTTAGTAAATCACATACATTATGATGATAACATCAAGTCCATTAAATGACATAAATTTGCAAATGAAACCAGCATAAATCGACAGTTAATATGATGCTTTTGCACATTTCATTAAAGAAATATAACAAAACATAAAGAAGGCGAAAAGAAATAACAAGATCAAATGATATTATAAATACATTTCCATAGTATAAATACTGCAAATATATTTATAGATATCACGAGTCAAAAAGTGCTGCAACTGCTAACAAGAAATTGTCTTAAGCCACAGGAAATGATTAAAGTGATCTTGTCTGGCACCTTTTCCCAACCATCGACCCCCTTTACAGTAAACCATGTCTTCTTTAAATACATTTAATCCCACATGGAGATAGTTCTAGAAAACAGGAAATTACATCATCATAATCCTAACCGATTTCATTCAAAATAGAAAAATGACAAATGAAATTGTCATTTTCTATATACATTATAATATCCCAAAAATTAAAAAGATTCGACCTATGACACTAACTCATAAAATGATAAAAGACACTAGTAACTTAGCGACACCTCGGGACTGCATATCCATAATTGAAAACGATTTGAACCGATTTGTTCACGATTCTGCGGGGATCATCCTGAAAATGAGTGATCACCAAAATCCAGGAAAAACGTTTTAACCAAATCATCAGCAACACTACACAGTAAAAAAAAATTAACACATACGAGAGAATAAACAAACTAAATTACATAATCCATCAATCAATTAAAAACAATACCTGAAACAAAAATAACTTAATTATCACTTGCTGCTTTTAATTACAAACTTCAAACCTCAAAAAACTTCCTAAACATATGTACAATAGTGAGTGTGCCCAAAATACTATGATTTAACAGGAGCATTAAACACCTGTATATTCACACCAGTCGCCGGATTCTGTGAATGCCCTTTAAACTGCATCAAAGAAATATGAGCATTCAGCTCACAGACCTTTTCCTCATTTTTCTGATTCTCATGTTGCAGTTTCATCACTCTTCAAATTAACTTGTTCTTATTTTTCTTCAGACGCAGCATACATTTATCATCTGAATCGGATTTCTCTTTCATCCTTATATTCTCAGCTTTCATAGCATCACAATGTGCTACCATCTCTGCTACTTCTTCCTCCATTCTATGTACTTTATCCAATAAACCATTTACGAATAATAGGTGAATCGATTCACCAATTCGATAAAAACCAGGTAAATTCACTTCAACAGACTTGTCCTTAATTGGAGGATCAACAACAGGGTCAACCTGAGGATTTATATCAGAGATATGAGGACTGTTATCTGCATGGCGAATGATAGGCTCAGTACCTATGTCAGGGCCATCATGCGGAATAGGTTTATCTTCCTCGTCATCTAACACGACTATTTCAATGTCTATGTTATTACTCATGGAAGACTTAACAACACTAACCTTAGTTACCATACTCCTCGTAAACCTGCCAGTAACCCTATCCTTCGACTTCTTACCCATCTGTTTGCAGGTATTGTCATTACAATTCGGTGTCACAGGGGATAGGTTTAAAGACTTCCTCCTAATATTGGAACGCATAGGAGTACCAGGACTCTGAATACGGGTGGGAGACTTTACGAGGTTGCTGATGCATTACGCACTCCTCTGCATAATCGAACTGAAAATGGAAGAATGCCATGAAGCCATTATGTTCAAGAAAATCATCCCATGACCGATTTCGTTTAGACAACTCTCTCTCCACCAACATCCCAACAAGGCCATGATGAAAAAGACTCTGACTGATGTTCTTCGGTCCCTTCTTTAAGGCCGAAGACATCTTGGTCATGCTCTGAACTAAATAATAGGGAAAATTAGTAGGAAAGCCGAGAAAAACAGCCATCAATTGAAGGTGATAGACATAAGCAGAGGAAAGACGACCCTCGCAGGTCACACACCTGTGAATAACATCTAAAACCGGTCGCCATTCTTTCTTGAAATATTTCCGCTATACACCAGCTCTAAAGGACACATCCTGACTAGGGTTCGTCAACATCTGTCTCCATTCAGTAGCCTTCATCTGCTTGTATTTAAACCAACGTTCTCCTGTTAATGGTAAACTCGTAGCTAAAGCAACTGAGCGCTCATCAACTCTAAACTGGAGGTCGGCCACCTTAACCCTAGCATCAACCAGCGATAAAGCAAATAACCTAGTCACCTCAGGGTTGGAGTCTGCAAACTTACGAATAAATGGAAGCCACCCAACTGCTTCTACCTTAGCTAGGAGCTTAGGATTTTAATCAAGGAGCTTCATGTCATTGGGCTCGACCCTAACAACTGGAGCCATGGCAGCGAGCGCTAATGCACGCAGTAGCACACAGAGGAGATACCATAGAACGTAACAAGACATAAAGCTGGAGAGCGAGCATTTGGGATGAAAACCAAGTAGAAAACGCAAGCAATGAAACCCACACTACTAAATTTCGATCCAAAATCCGACGGTTACTTCCGACGGTGCGTGGATTTTTTCTTTTAAACTTACCAAAAATCACACAGAGAAATTTTTTTTTGTAAATGTGGCCACACACGTCGGTTAAGCGACGGATATTGTCATAACCGTCGCTTAACCGACGGCGCGTTGGTCAAAAAGGTCGTTCAAACAACCAAAGGAAAGCCAAAAAACACAAAGGGCGCGGAACCATCGCTTAACCGACGGTGCGTTAGTTAAAAAAAAACCCAAAAGGGTGCGCGGGAACCATCCATTTTCTCACTGGCTTCTTCTTCTTTTCATTTTGTATGTATGCGATCCTGCCACAGGACCTCTTCTTCAGGTAGGAATTTTATAGCAGCACTATTTCTTGCGCACCTTATTCCGCTTACTTGCCTGAAGAAACCAACTGAAATCAACTTATGCTATTTGGAACCTCTCCTCTATTCCATACCTCACTTACCTAACTTACTTATGCCCTTACCAATTGCTGAAGCCAGGAATGCTCTGTAGAGTTAGCACTATAATATTTACTCTTTACCCTACCGATTCTAGATACCACGTATTAACTTTTGCTGGTTCGGCCTCAGGATACGATTCATCAATTTGAACCCACTGGCTATTGCTGCCGTGGAAGCTCAGCTTGGGGAGCCATTACGTGATGACGGCCCTATCCTAGGAGTTTCCAGGTCATGTGTGGCAAATGATCTCGTTCTTTCATTTAGAATGAAGTTTAAGTTCTAGATCAGCACTATGATTACTACCATCTGTGCATTGTACAAGAGCATTCATTGTACAATATTCTTTGCAATTGAATATTGGGATACTACTTTTGGTTTTTGAATGGATTAAGATAAAATTACTGTTGTGGACTTTTGGTTTTTGAATGGATTAAGATAAAATTACTATTGTGGAAACGTAGTGCAGAAACACAGTAGGCATATGATATGGGCATTTTTGTTTTCTCGGTGAATAGAGTGAATTTTTATTCTAGCTTATGTGTTGTGTGGCATAATTTTGATTTTGGCTGGCAAAGCCCGGTGTTTAATCATAACTTTATACTTGTTTAAACACCCAAGATCTTGATGGTTTGGGATCCCGAGCCCACGTGCATTGCATAATTAAGATGAAACCCAAGGATAGTTTCAAAAGGTTGTAGATTTTTTTCTCCTCCAAGTTCATCGACAAACAATTGGACTCGTGAGAAGCAGGTCTTTATTGTATTCTTTAGGGGTCTGCTGGCCCAGGGCTTAAATGTAAATTCATATTCGTGCTTGTTGTGGTTAGCTTTTAGAAGGTCCCAGGGCTTAAATGTAACTTCATATTCGCTCTTGTTGTGTTTAGCTTTTTGAAGGTTCAAATATATAACAGGTATTCTTTAGGGGTCTGCTGACCGAGGGCTTAAATGTAACTTCATATTCGTGCTTGTTGTGGTTGGATTTTTTAAGGTCTAGGGAGTATGCACTGGCTGCTTAGAGGATCATGTATATCTAGCAGTTATTGGTATGAAACCCAAGGAGTCTTAAAGTTTTGAGGCTCTGCCCTATGTTTCAAGTTTACGTATAAACAATTCAATTCATGAGAAGTAGGTCTTCCTTGGGTACGAAAGTCGGGTGTATTTTTTAGGGACCATTACTCTGCTAAATCACACATTTTCTTCATTAGTTCTAGCTCTTATAACCTTGATAAATATTAATTTGATTGCTCACTCTCAATTTTGTGCTCTCAGCCTCTTTTTTGAGTTTTGACACAAAAAAATTTAAGTTACCAGTTATTATAATATGTCTGCGCTCTATATGTATATGATGGCTTCATAACTTCCCATCATGGTTTATATTCAAAAATTTCAACCATCTGCATTATTAATAATCTTCTTAATGAATAATCTCTTTTAAATTTCTGTATTTAGTCACCTGCTCTAGAGGGGAGCCCATCTGAAGCCACTTCTTCTGTAACATCGCTTGGAGATTCTGCCAGTACAAGAGGCACTGAGTTGGAGCAAGAAACTATGGTGGAAAATGGGTTATACTACCCACCAAATAATTACTATGGATACTATTACCCAGGTCAGTTTTTTTGAAACCAAGTAGCAATGATTGGGTGTTACGCCTTAATACCGTTTGGCCTTCATTTGGGTAAAACTTGATGCATGATATATTGTCTTAACCTTTTTTCCTTAGCAGGTTATGAAGTCTTGGGGAATGAATGGGATGAGCATGGTGGGTTTATTAGAATGGATGGCTCGGAGATTCCTTATACAGTAAGTTCTACTAGCTTTGCTAGAGTTTTTTTAAATAATGCACTGTCATACACCTGCCATCTGTATTTTTGCTTGTTTAAACTTTATTATTATCAGAATCTAGTGTCTCATTGGCATTATGTATGCTTGCAGGGAATGCAAGCTGAAAATGGATCCTTGATATACTACATGCCGGGTTATGGTTACCCTCAGCCAACCTATAATCCTTATAATACCTATTTTCCTGGTGCTATGCTTGGGGCTGATGGTGTTCTTGCTCATCAGCCATATTATCCCAGTCCTATCTATCAACAGCCCCTCACTTCTCCAGCCTACTTTCAGCCACCTGTAGCTTATGGATCAGAAGTTCCACCAGCTTTTTCTTGGGACTCGCGTGCAGATGCAGATCAGGAAAATGGAAATACCTTCAATGGAAGTGTAGCAGCTGGGCCAAGAACAAACCAGTCCACAGCAGCTGTTTCTTAGCTGCCATATTCAAATGCCACACCACCAGCAAGGAAACAAACTACTACTTTGGATTCAAAAGGATTAGCTCATCCATCTGAGGCTCTGCAATCATCACATTCGGTTCCTGCTGCTCAACCAATGTTGCATGGGAATGCTCACTCTACAGGCCCTCTAACCCATGGTGCGAGGCCTGTGTATAAGGTGTTTATATATTGTAGAGGTTGTTTGGTTTGGATTTTGTCATATTTCTCTAGTTAGTCGCCAGAAATATGTTGTTTTCTTTATCTCATAGATGTATTTTATTTTTAGATCCCATCACATGGTTCTACTATTCAAGCTGCAGCAGCTTTACCAAAAGGCTATGTTCCTTTAGGAAAAGTTGCAGCTTGCTCAAACCAAGGTAAGGCCAACGTGCTGTATCCTAACAATGCTGTAGATTTCAAACCCAATGGCCATGAATGGCTTGTTGGTGATCGATTAAAGCCAAGAGGAAAGGTCAATGGAAATGGGAATTTGGATGCCCTGAATGAAAAGAATAGGGGTCCTCGAATGAACAAGATGAGGAACCCCTGGTTATCACCAGATGCAAATACTGGGGCTCAGGGATTGGTGGAAAATACTGACCAGGGATCATTACCTGACAGCGATCAATTCA
>LPNX011204986.1:105780-116302 GCA_001517045.1 Pseudotsuga menziesii
CAATTGTTGGTAAATGCTTGGTAGCTCTTTGTTCTTGTTTTGATCAAGATGCAATTGTTTCCATTTCATTTCATTCGATTTCCTAATATATTTACTTCTAAAATCTGTTATCAACAGTTAAATTCATCATTTGGGAATTACCCTTATTCTTTAAATGTTTTAGGATAGTCAAACAAAGATTTTGGATACACTATTTTCAATGTTATCTATGCAGATTTTCAGATCAGGTAGCAGACTTTAGGGACACCCCCCTGTGACTAGAAAAGCACCAATCCAAAAGGAGAGAGGCCAGCCAACTGTGACAAGGGTTGTACTGACTATAATTATCATGTGAATTTTGTTTGTGCAGTTCCGCATGATCACAGGACCATACCCCTTGGTTTAAAGATTGTTACACCTTGGAGATATCACACTTATTTTTGGGGACGTTTTATGCTATTTTTGGGCCTTTTCTTGGTCATTCTGCACATTTTGGGCATCGTTTGACTTGGTTTGATCCTTCATTTGAGGAGGTATTCACCTTGGGACAGCATTTCATACCTTGGATTGTGGAAGACATCCACTCTTGGAGGTATTTGCACTCATTACTCATTGGAGCCACTTTGTATGCATTTGATAGATTGTCCACCTTGGAGGTGCCTTTATGGTGTTTTATTCCCTATTTTGGAGGTAGCATCCTACTTTAGAGGGTTGGTTGAATGGTTTTATGAGAACAATTTGGCATTGGAAAGGATTTAGGGATGGACAAAGCCTAGATCTAGGGGACATTCAGCTTATTGCACAAAACTTTGATGGATTTTTCTCTTGAGTGTTCACATGGGAGAGCCTTTGGAGGCTAGATGTAGATTTTCTAGTTCCTTGACATATTCCCTCTTTGATGGAGGCGCCCCTCTCATTCATCTTGGAGACTTGTACATATGGCTTTGACCACCATTTTTCGTGGATATATTGTTGTGGTAGTTGGAGAATTTTGATTTGTTTGCTCCATCGTAAGCTAGATCTAGGGATTTGTTGTTATTTTATTATAGAAGGAAGAGGAGCTAAAAGTTATAAAAGGCTTTGCTATCTCCTTCATTTGTCATGTTTGGATTTTGGGGTTTCTCATGCTAGTTTGTGTTGTAATATGTTGCATCATCAAATGCAAGAAAACAATGCCCCGACCCATCATCCAATTATAATTTGCCACGCCCTTTCCAAATCAATATTGTTTTCAAGTTGGTAGAGTTGTCACATTTTCCTCGGAAGACTTATTGACTTTCCAATAGGATGAGATCAATGCCCTCATCTAGGTTACCAATCTTTAAAATCCATCGCCCAATCAGCTCTGATGGAAGGCACTCGTTTCTAGTGCATTAGGTTTGTAACATATATCTGTGCTGTAAACTTCTACCGATGTCATAATGCACCCATTCTTGAATCTTAATAATACCCATTGGCCTGTGGCATCCTCCAATGTTTGAACAAGCGTCACGTTGTCTGCCTCTTTCCACATTACCAGGATCCCCAATGCCTCTTTCCACATTACCAGCATCCCCAAGTAACAGTATTATAAATGTGGAACATGTCTGTAGGAGAAGAGCACAAGGTGTCAACTTTATGCTCTTTGCTTATTTTTTATTTAATCTAAAAACTAAAAATGAAAACTATGATGATCAGATCTCCCTGTATGACAGGAAGCCTTACTTATCCTTTTAGCAAGCACCCTGCCTACAGCAATGAATATATAAACACCATTAATTTCAAATGTGTCAACTAATCAGCAAATGTTTATTGCAAAGTAAAGCAAATTCAATAAAATTAAAGTCAATCCTTTGGTCTTTAGAAACTGTACTACTTATATTATACTAAAAGATTAGGGGTATAAAAATAAGGAGCTCCCATGCTTAATTGCAAAGGAAGCTTGACAAATTGTAAAAAGCATTCCTCCGGAAAGAGCATCTCATTCTCTTACATCTTCGTCTACTTCCATTGCTTCCTTCACATCAATTGTAAATTCATATTCTTGATCACACCCAAGATATGAATCACACATGAAATATAATGTATATTTCTTTTCTCCAAGCTCTGATGGTGCAGTGAAATGAATGTCAGTAGCCTTTGAGGTCGACTTCCACATTGAATGCAGTTTCTAAGGAAAGCCAATAAAGCAGGGTTAACAAGTTGGGTAAAGAAGGTCAACCAATGCTTGAAAAGGCTGGGTAAAGAAGGTCAACCAATGCTTCAACAGGCTGAATGAACAGTCATCACAAAAGTATCCCAANTTGGGTAAAGACGGTCAACCAATGCTTGAAAAGGCTGGGTAAAGAAGGTCAACCAATGCTTCAACAGGCTGAATGAACAGTCATCACAAAAGTATCCCAACAGCAGAAAATACTCACACTTAGGCTTTAGCATGCACTCAAAGCCTTTTGCTTCGCTGTGATTACTTTCCTTTTTCTCCAGCAGTTGGGACAAGTTGGCATTGAAAATTTTAGATTCTATATGTGCACAGTTGGAACTTAGAAGGCAGGTCAAGGGTGAGACAGTTCTATTGGAAGCACAGATTGTAGCAACAGAATATCTCTTCACCTTCATCTACCACAATATGAGAACACTGCCACTATTTGTTTGCAAGGACATCATTGGCAACCTATCGTCTGTCAGCCACTATGATGCAAACAGTCTCTTGGTAACATGTAATAGAATCATTTATGCTTTCTACTAGCCCTCTGTTCTTTGGTTACTAATGATTGAATTGTTGGTAAATGCTTGGTAGCTCTTTGTTCTTGTTTTGATCAAGATGCAATTGTTTTCATTTCATTTCATTCGATTTCCTAATATATTTACTTCTAAAATCTATTATCAACCGTTAAATTCATCATTTGGGAATTACCCTTATTCTTTAAATGTTTTAGGACACTCAAACAAAGATTTTGGATACACTATTTTCAATGTTATCTATGCAGATTTTCAAATCAGGTAGCAGACTTTAGGGACACCCCCCTGTGACTAGAAAAGCACCAATCCAAAAGGAGAGAGGCCATCCAACCGTGACAAGGGTTGTATTGGCTATAATTATCATGTGAATTTTGTTTCTTATGTAAGTTGGGTGTTATGTAAGTTGTTGGGTGGATTTTAAAATTTTGGGTTAAGTTGGGTGTTATGTAAGTTGTTTGGTTAATTCTTGTGC
The DNA here is from genome assembly GCA_001517045.1 of Pseudotsuga menziesii. Taxonomy (NCBI): domain Eukaryota; kingdom Viridiplantae; phylum Streptophyta; class Pinopsida; order Pinales; family Pinaceae; genus Pseudotsuga; species Pseudotsuga menziesii. The sequence goes on from LPNX011204986.1 coordinate 108,950, forward strand.
AGGGAGAAAATCTTGGTACCGAGGTCGAAGCCCTTTGTGACCTTCATGGGAGATGAGTCTTGTCAACCTATTATCACAAGAAATGACACAGCAGCAGCTATAGGAACGGATGGCCTGCCAATGAAAACGTTCCGCAGTGCAACTGTGGCGGTTAACTCTGATTATTTCACAGCTTATAACATCAGATTTGAGGTTGATTTCAAACAAATGACTTTGTTATTTAGGTCCCCATATCTGGGCTAGTGTTTTTCTAACTGTAATTGAAATCACAATTTTCGATTTGTATGCAGAACACAGCTCCTTATCCAGAAACTGGAAGCAACGGTGGCCAAGCTGTGGCCCTGAAAATCTCCGGCACCAAGGAAGCATTCTATAACTGTAGCTTTTATGGAGCTCAAGATACTCTATATGATCACAAGGGAATTCACTATTTCAAGGGTTGCTTCATTCAGGGATCTATGGATTTCATCTTTGGTTATGGCAAGTCACTTTATGCGGTACTCTTCTAATTTTACTGAGACCTGGATTAACTCGTGCATAATTTGTCAAGATTCTGATATTAGATGTGATAAAGTTTCTATTAGATGTGACAAAGGCATTGGACTAAGAAGCCTATGCTAATAAACTTAATATTTCTGATGAATTTATACTTGTTTACTATCAGAATTGCCATATCAACTCAATAGCCAGAGGAGTTGCAGCTCTTACAGCCCAGAAAAGAAATAATGCTTCACTCTCGAGTGGTTTTTCATTCTTGAACTGTGTAATATCTGGATCTGGGTTCGTCTACCTTGGTAGAGCATGGGGTGATCATAGGGGTTGAATCCATTTCCAAGGGTGCGTAAGACCATTCCCATCCTCATCATTTGAAAAGGGCATTTGGAAACGGGATTTCCATCGTAATTCGGACAGGGTAATTCCCCGAGCAGTTGAACGAGGGCATTCGAAGTGGCATAATAAGAATTGACATAATTCCTGGCATTGTTAGAACCAACATAATTCCCAGCATAAGTACACGGTTATTTGGACACGGGCATTCATTCCCATAATCAGTCGAGCACGGTCATTATTCGGACACGGTATTTCCATAGCAGCCATTGGAACCGGCCTCATTCCCAACATCATACTACAGGGACAAATCCAAATAAATTTTTTTTTTTTTAAATTCCTTACCGTCGCTTTTGCGACGCTTACTGTCTATAGCCGTCGCTTAAGCGACGACTCCTAATCTCGCTTATCCGACGGTTCCAGCCTATATCCGTCGCTTCACCGATGGCATAACGATTATTTTTTTTTAAAAGATTGACTAGCCGTCGCTTATCCGACGAGTTGTCTGTCGCTTAACCGACGGCATGAAGGCTATTGTCTAAAAAAATTTCACTACCATCGAAGATATTCTGTCGCTTAAGCGACGGTTACTTGGGTGTCGCTTAAGCGACGGTTACTTAGGTGTCAGATACTCGACGACAAGTTTCCGACGCTTAAAAAAAAATCATAGTGTCGTACATGCGACAGGGAAGTGTCGAAAATCCGACATGACGACCGTCGGATTTCTTGTCAAAATGTAGTAGTGCCAACGCTTTCATAAATGAAGTGCGACATGAGTGAACCCAGACAAGAACCCTATAAACTCGGCATGAGCGGGGGAATGATCACATAGAGAGGTAATCAAAAATAGAAAGTGACGGCGAAGACTCCATACTAAACTCGTCTTGCCATTATTTATTCGGCCCAATCGTAATAACACCACACAATGCATAGAGTACAAACATTCGACAAGCAGGAGGACACGATGCCATGGCTGTACTACAATTAAGTGTCATCACAGAGTTTCATATGTGTGTAATAATAACATATCATCTCTCGATCAAGCAAATCGGATGTGGGGATGATGACAAAAATCAAACCGACCATAAGAAATGGACCTTGGGCGTTAACATGTCGACCTTTCTGTATAATGATCTTAACCTTCGAAAATGGCGAGCATACGAGACGACATAAACCATCAAATCAACCCCAAACCATACATGCAAGAATATAAGTCACGATGGGAGCATATTATAAAGATTGAACTTAAACACTTATGATAAGATCAAGTATGATTCGAAGTTTTAGAGGATAAACTTTGGATAAGGCACCCCTACATGTAATATTTAGCTTTTCATATTCTAGGACCTTGTCCAATTTGCAAAAACATAAATAAACATACCAATTGCCGAATGCTCAAACAAGGCTTATGGTGAGACTATGGTAAAAAGCATATGAATCCATTCAAAATAATGATCTAATATAGTAATTTTGTCAACTAGCCATAGTTCACAAAGGTTGAAAAAAAACAATTTGAATTTCACCATTTTAGTAGCTAACGGAATTCCATAATTTCAGTAGCTCTCGATTTTATAAATTGAAAAGAGAGATTCAAATATTTCATCAAGCAAAATTTCATTTTGCTTGATGAATTTTTTTTTTTAAGGCTGTTGAGTAGGACCACAACATGCTCCTAAGAAATTCCTCTAGATAAACGTTGTCATAGTGCATGGTTTTAATATGGAATAGAAAAAGAATGGTTTTCCCAAAACTCTATCACTTTCTCTCTGATTCCCTGTACTATCCTCCCTTGATAGAGTAACGTACAAATAAGGCACCACAAGAAAATTTATAATTATCATCCATCTGGACACTGTATTTAGTATATTTGATTAATGTTCTTTTTGAAACATTGAGGAATGATGCCATTGTTTCTACCATTCGATTCCTTGAGGTGCTTGGTGCAACAATAACCATTGTAATTTCTCCATGAGCAACTCAGATAACATAATTCTTGATTCTCCAAACAAATATAATATAGTTCTTACATTTTCTATTTCATTCCCGCGTGTCTTTTTGTTCTAGCATCTTTAAAACCTAACAACTTTGTGGAACATTTCAATTGTTTGTGTTTTATAAACCCATGTAGGATTTCAGCTTGTGTCATCATTGAATGTTGTTCAAAATATGACTTGATTATGTTACTTACATGATCTTTTACTGTTCGACTAGGGATCGGGTTTTCAATCTCTTCTCATACAAGAACAACTTCATAATCCTCTAGATAATTACCACCTCTTCCAACCCCACTACAACTCCCAATTATACTTGAAATGTCAGAGGGAAAAGTGTCTTGTGATGGTTTATTAAGATCATGAGGGGTCATAGGTTCATGTCATTCTTAATCATAGTGATGTCATAGATGACCATGATCCAAGAAAAATTCATGTGAAAGGAATTTCAATTAGAAAGTCACTATGAAAGGAGGTTTATTTTAATGCTCCAAACTGAAGTGTTTTTAAATGTGAAAGGCACGGATGCAACTCCAAAAAGTATTTTTTCCATCATCATAATATTGAAATTTGATTGTCATTGTAGGATTGCATGGCATTAACGTTATAGCATTAGCATTATTATATTATTCTGGTACTAACTCATGCATAACATACGGACACTCATTACTCTTTAATTTTTATGTTCCTAGATTTGATTATTGAATAGATTATAATTGATTATTATGGTATTATAATGAAAAAAATATAACTTATCCCTACATTTGTGGATACAATAAGTTGGCAATACATTAAAAACACGAATATTTTTTTTCACTACATCTAAAAATTGGTAAATATGTATTTAACCTCAAATTGTACATTTAGCTTGAGATTTGTTAGTGAAGTTTGAAAATCAATTATTTAACTTGATAATTGTTAATAACTTAATAGTTGTACATTTAACTTTAAACTTGCTAGTAACTTTAATTTTTTTGTGGAAATGAACAAATTGAAAATTGATAGTGACTTGAAAATTATCTATTTAACTTGATAATTGTTACAAATTATTACACCTTGCTATGTATATTTATAAGAACAATAATTTGTATAGGTTGTTACGTATATTTATAAGAACAATATTTGTCTTTCTTAGTGCATGTTTAATATATTATGATATAAACATAGCGCATACCAAATATAATTAGATCAATGGTAGGCATAATTCGAGATTTGAAAATATATACAACCCTTATGTTGTCATTGTATTCTCCAACTATTACACAACTATCATGATGTTCATTGTTGTAAAACAAGACACTGACAATTATTTCAAAGGCTTCAGCGCACATGAGGTTATGCAAATATATTTTATAATTCATTATTATAGTAGTATAAGGAAAAAAAATATAACTTATGGCTACACGAATGCATAGAGAAAAATGGTGCAAGAATTCAAAATACATTAAAAACAAGAAAATTGTTTCTAACTAGAATTCAAAACTGCTTAAAATGTATTTAAGTTGAAATTGTACATTTAATTTGAGAATTGTTACTAAAGTTTGAAATTCAAGTATGTATTTAAATTTATAATTGTTTTTCACATGGACACATGCATGGAAAACCCATCAATACTTATGAAGATTCATGGATGGTATAGGTGGTAAACCTCCAGGTCTTACCAATTGAGCTAACCATTGGGGATATTTAAATTGATAATTGTTAATAGTTTGAAAGTTCTACATTTAACTTTAAAATTTCTAGTAACTTTAAAATTGTTGTGGAAATTAACAAATTGAGAATTGCGAGTGACTTGAAAACTATATTTCTAACTTGAACATTGATACATATTATTACACCTTGTTATGTATATTTATAAGAACAAGATTTAATTATTTTTACTGCGTGTTTAAGATATTATGATATACACATGCTACATAGAACATACAAAATCTATTGAGATCAATGGTGGGCACAATTTGATATTTCACAAAATCTACAACCCTTTTGTTGTCATTGATATTTCAAACTATTGCATAACTATCACAATGTTTAGTGTTTTTGTTGGCATTGTATTTTCCAACTACTATTCAAGTATCAAAATGTTCATTTTGTTTGATCATGTCATTGAACTTTATACCTACTGCATAATTATCACAATATTCATTTTATTTGTTGTTGAATTTTACAACTACTACATAACTATAAAAGTGTTTATTTCATTTGTTTTCAAATTGAATTTTCCAACTAATACATAAGTATCACAATGTTCATTTCAAATAAAATGAGGGTGCTAAGATGAAACATTAACAGTTATTTCAATCAACAAATGTTGAGACATGGAGCCCTAATGAGGCTATACAAATAATTTTTTATGAGTTCTAAAAAAAGAATTGAAATTACATTTAACTTGAAATTGTTACTAGATTAGAAAATTGAAAATAGATAAATATCTACATTTTAACTTGAAAATTGTTAGTAACTTTGAAAGTGTACATTTAATTTGAAAATTGTTATATTAAAGTTTGAGAATTGCACATTTTACTTCAAAATTTTAATAACTTGAAAATTGGAAAGTGTACTTTTAATTTGAAATCTATTTTGTTGACATTGAAAATTGTTAGTCAACTAAGAATATTCATTTAACTAAAATTGTTACAAATTTTGAAATATAAATAACAAACTTAAGAAATAAATAAGAATCTCATTACAACAAAATAATTAAGAAATTCTTAGGAAATAGTTTAAAATTTTGAAAAATTGTTACAATTTTTTAAATATAAATAACAAATTGTTAAGAATTTCATTTCAAACAAAATATAGTAAGACTAAGATGAAAAAAAGAGTAGGTAATAAATAACTAATTATTAGAGAAATGTAAATTATGAAATTTTGATTAGGTAGCATATAATTCAAAATTTACCATAGATGTATTCCATTGGAGCTTGTTGCACCAAAGGTGCACCTTTTTCTCCTCTCAAACTTGCTATGTGTTGCCTCATCCTTTATTTTATTTTTTCATTCTCTTCATCATTATTTCATTCATGAGAATGCTTCTTTTGTTGCTTTATTTTATTCCCCATCAAGCTAATAGCTCAATCAAGGGCCTAAAAATACGCCCATACCCTTTTTTTTTCCAAAAAGGAAATTTTGTGTTCTTTTCAAGGGCTCCAACAATGTAATTAAATGTACATTAATGGGAGTACTTAATAAATTTGGATTCGTCAATGAATCCTCTATCCAGAGACATAGATTTTACTAATTTTATAATTTTATGTCATTATTTTATAAATTTATTCTAAAACTTACTCTAAAAAACCATGTCGACAACTTCTAATGAATTCAAAGATAAATCAATATCAATAAAAATAAAAATACAAAAAGTTTGATACGTTGTTTTAAATGTTGGTTTGTATTATGTATAAGTGGATTCAATTATCTTGGTATGGATGTAAAATACTTAGGCCTACAGTCGAACCATAACCGGTCTGAATGGTTGGTATGTTATGCAGATATTTATAAAATGGAAATTAGTTTTTGGGGTTCGCTTAATAAGCCTACTGAAAATATGTAATCTTCCACCAGTGGAAAATTTAGAGTAGAAATTTAATTAGTTACTACCTATGTCTTACTTTTGTATATAATTTTGAGAATGACTAGAAACCTATCTTACCTAAATTATCTAGGTTCTGGTAGAAATAACACACCATTAGAAAAGACTCTATTTTAAAAATATTAAAGCTAGAAAAGTAATGCAGAAATAATAAAGACCATATAATTTCCCATGGTTTTGAAAACTCATGAAAGCATATATGACAATTTAATTAATAAGAAATCTGATCTATAATATCCTATAACAAAATACTTATAACTAGGGTTTGTATGAACATGTAAATTCAAATAATCCTAGCCTCTTTTAAGTTTATGTAAATAAATTAACCTAGTTACAACAAACAAATTCTATTCATTTTTCTAGAATATAATCCCTTCATTCATTAAGAAAACATGGATAGAATATAAGGAAAATCAAGAAACCTCATACATGCAAGTTGAAGCTTATTTTAATAGCTGGAAATCACGTACACTTAGACACATAGCATTAACAAGGACATAGATAGTTCTCACCTTTGTTCATTTAACCTAATAACTTGGGAACTACCACGTTCCACCAAACCATGACCGTCCCTATTTTCAATCCAGACCCGCCTTAGCTGGTTCCAACATGCAAGTAGCTTAGAGCTCCTAAGGTAAGTCTTTTTTATCTGAGATAAGAGGTTCTCTGTCGGTTTATTTTTTCCTCTTAGGAAAAATGTTCTCCAAGAACTCTCTTGAGAATAATGAGGTAGAATTGTGGAATAATCAAAATATCCCCAAGCCTCTCTCTGGATTGGGTCTTTATAGATAGACTTTTGAGGAAAATGGAAGTTAAATCAAGAATCATTTGTTTTCTTCAAATAACCATTTTTACTTTATTTCTGTAATTTTAATATTCATTTAAATTTATCTTACGAGCTTGTGAGTAGTTCCTACTTTGACCCTTATAGGTATTTAATAT